>JAOPSE010000896.1:0-250675 GCA_029449295.1 Zea luxurians | reverse complement strand
TTCTAGTATAATTTACCAGGTATGAATTTCCCAGGCGAATATTTTGCTGAACTTTTTCAAAACCTTTTTGAAACTTTCCATCGTTTCAGGAAACGATTTCCACTCTATTTTCTTAGTAAGCTTATGTTCTTTTTTTGTGGTTGAAAAGTCTTGAAAATCAACTCATTAAGCCTGATTTTTTCAATTTCGTTTTCCTTATAGATTTCAACGTGGTCCGAAAGGAAATCGATGACGAAAAAATAGGGAACTTTCTGAAGAGAAAGTTCGTCCATCTCCATAAATTTTTGATGATTCACTGAAAACATTCTGCAAAAATACTTATTGATGTTTACTTTTGCATAAAATTTTTATGATGCAGAGCAAATATCCTCAGAAACCGGGACTTGATTTTATATTGAAGCAGGCATTTTTTTACTGGAATAAACGCTGGTTTTTTCAGTTGATGTTTTCAATGGTGTTTTTTGGAATTTTCCTTACCTCCTTATTTTTCTTTGGAGAAAGATATGGAATATTGGAGCAGAATCAGATGCTGACTGAAGCTCTTAAGCAGGGCACCAAAGTCTATATGGAAAAAATAGCGGAATTAAGTGCCACAGAAAATTATCAGATGTTTACGTTGGCGATCTGGGAACCATGGCTTTTCTTTATCCATTAAATCTGGGAATGTTTCAGATCTTCAGAAAGCTTGATCATAAAGAAAAAATTGAAATGGGCGATTTATTTGTAGGATATAACGGCCTTAACTTTTTTAAATACCTCGGATACTATATTTTCTGGTTTTTAATCTACAGATTTACTATTCCTACTCTATTTTTTAGCTGTTGTTTGGGTTTCTATGACTTTGTTTGTGGCGCCCCTGATGTTTTTTACCAATAAAAGAATATTTGAAGCCATCTCTTTGAACATTAAAGCGTTGAGAATGTACTTTGTGGAGATTATCGTTTGTGTCATAGTGGCCTTTTTGTTTAAATATCTTGGATTTACGCTATTTCTTATTGGAGGACTTTTTACATTTCCTTTTTGGAATGCCATGATTTACTCATTATATAAAACGGTTTTTTTCAGAAAAAGCTTAAATTTTAAGTATGTTTAATATGTTTTTTACTAAAAAAGCTATTTTTGGTAAAATCATTTAATATTAAACTATGTCTGAATTTAACGAATTTGATCAGCAGGGTTTCTGTTCCCAATAGAGACACGGGGATCTATTATTTCGCATGCCTTTGAAATGTATAAAGGAGTTTTTGGCTATGGAGTGGTAGCAATGATCATTATTTGATCGGAGGTGTTTATTATCCAAACCGTTACAGGATTCAATTCTGCTAGTATGCTAGAAGAAATGAAGTCCTCAGGAGGAAATTTCAATTACTGGAATGCTCCAGGCTTTTCTTTATATATGGGTGCTTCAAGTCTTTTTGGACTTCTCTTAGCCCCTTTGTATGTAGGATTAATCTATATGGTCAATAAATACAATACAAAAAACCCGGTTGAATTTTCTGACCTTTTCATTGGATACCGCCAGAATTTCGTCAATATTTTAATTTATAGCTTCCTTTCTGGTCTTATTTCTACGGTTGCAGCAGCATTATGCTTCTTCCCGGTTATTTTTGTGTATCCGTTTCTGTTGATCGGATATCCGATTTTATTGTTTGAAAATGCTTCGGCGACAGATGCATTAAGTAAATCTTTTAATATTGCAAAGGAAAATTATGGTGTTTTCTTATTGACAGGTCTTCTGGAGCGTTAATCTCGTTTGCAGGGCTTATTCTTTGCGGAATCGGAATTATCCTTACGGCACCATTTATGATGGTGGTGATGTATTCAACGTATTGTGCTTTCTTAGGAAAACCAAGACAAATTATGTACAACAAATAATAAAAATATAATATGGACAAGGAAAAACAGATCAGTAGTGTAGCAATTAAGCAGATTGCTTTGCTGGCCATCATTTTGGTTCTGGCGGGATTGATCTGTTTTAATCTTGCCTTATTCATACCTTCTGTCTTAGGGGCGATAACAATTTATGTTGTTTGCAGGAAGTATAACTTTTATTTGCAGGAAGAGAAAAAATGGAAACCTTCATGGGCAGCATTTGTTTTAATGTTTGCCAGTCTTATCATTCTGATTCTTCCTATTTATTTATCGCTGATTTGTTGATCGATAAGCTGGGAAATGCTCAGGCTTATATGACCAAGTTTAATGTATTTCTTGACAAAATTCATTCTTATATTTATTCAAAAGTCGGATTTGATATTCTGAGTGCAGAAAATATGAACAAGCTGAAGAATTTTGTTGGAAAATTTTCAACTTCAGCTCTTAGTGGGACGTTCAATACCCTTACCGTGGTCATGTCAATGTATTTTATCCTGTATTTTATGCTGGAAAAGCCGCGTTTATTTGAGAGAATTCTCAGTTCTTCGGCACCTCTTAAAAGAGCCAAATGTCTCTTTGATTGGTGAGAAAATGAGAAAACTGATCATGGCTAATGCTATCGGTATTCCTGTAGTGGCGATAGGACAAGGACTTGTTTCTCTTATTGGTTACATTATTTTTGGGGCTCCGGGACCTGTACTGCTTTTTGCACTTACTGCGGCATCGTCTGTTATTCCGATTGTGGGAACAGCCATCGTGTACGTTCCGGTTTTGTATTTTTATGATAGCCGAAGGAAATACCGGACCTGGATTAGGTCTGGCTGCATATTGTGTTGTAGTGGTAGGACTTACGGATAACCTGCTTCGTTTTACATTGCTAAAAAAACTGGAAAATATTCACCCTCTGAATACGGTGTTTGGAATTATTATGGGGATGAACTTATTTGGTTTTATGGGACTTATCTTTGGTCCTATTTTAATCTCTCTTACCCTTCTCCTGATACAGGTATACAGAAATGAATTTGCAGATGAAAATGCTCCTCCTGATCTGGAATTACCTAACCAGAATGATATTGAAAATAAACTGACTTAATCTACTATAAAATCGTGGAAGGACTCAATCCCGAAATACTCAAAGAAATTTGTATTGTAAAAATGCCTTTTGGAAAATATGAAGGTACTATCCTTGCCGATCTTCCGGTAAGCTACCTTGAATGGTTCAATAGAAATGGCATGCCTAAAGGAAAGCTGGGAATGCAGCTGGCAACGGTCTACGAAATAAAAATCAATGGACTAATGGAGCTTCTGATTCCCATCAGAGCATCCTTACGATAAACATCTTTTGACTCAAATTAGAGAAAGATCAATAAAAGTAATTGGTTAGATTTTTAACTGATTGATAAAATTACATTGATTACTAAGCTTTCATAAACAGCTACGGCGGCATCGAAGATGCCGCCGTAGCTGTTTTATATTATACTGATTAAGCTTTTAATCCGGCAATTTCATCCCGAAGCTTAGCTGCTTTGATAAAATCAAGGTTTTTGGCTGCAGCTTCCATTTCCTTTTGTTTCTGTTCGATAAGTTTTTCAACATCTTCACTGGTATATGTGGATTTCACTTCTGCAACCTTTTGAAGAATTTCTTTTTGAGTATACTTTTCATCCGGAAAGTCTTTGCTTCTTCCAACCAGATTTTCGGAGATTTTTTTATTCAGTGCTTTCGGTACCATGCCGTTATCTTCATTGTACTTCATCTGTTTTGCACGTCTGTATTCTGTTTCATCCAGGGTGGCCTGCATTGATTTCGTGATCTTATCCGCATACATAATAGCCTTACCATTGATATTCCTTGCAGCACGTCCTAACCGTCTGGATCATTGATCTTCTGCTCCTCAGCATTCCTTCTTTATCAGCATCAAGAATAGCAACCAATGAAACCTCAGGTAGATCCAACCCTTCTCTCAATAAGTTAACTCCAATCAGAACATCAAAAAGTCCTAAACGAAGATCCTGCATAATTTGGATACGTTCCAATGTTTCAACATCTGAGTGGATATATCTTGTTCTGATCCCGAATTTTGTAAAATATTTGGTTAATTCCTCAGCCATCTTCTTTGTTAAGGTCGTTACCAAAACTCTTTCATCAGCATCTGCTCTTTTTTGAATTTCTTCCATTAAATCATCAATCTGATTCAAACTTGGTCTCACTTCAATAATAGGATCAAGAAGTCCTGTCGGTCGGATAATCTGTTCAATATATGCACCTCCGGTTCTTTCCAGTTCATAGTCGGCGGGAGTTGCGGAAACATAAATCACCTGATTTTGCATGCTTTCAAACTCCTCAAACTTTAAAGGTCTGTTGTCCATTGCTGCCGGTAATCTGAACCCAAATTCTACCAACGCTTCTTTTCTGCTACGGTCACCTCCGTACATGGCATGAACCTGGGGAACCGTTACGTGACTCTCATCGATAACCATTAAAAAATCTTTCGGGAAATAATCGATCAGGCAGAAAGGTCTTGTTCCCGGAAGCCTGCCGTCAAGATATCTGGAATAGTTCTCAATTCCTGAACAATACCCTAGCTCTTTGATCATTTCAAGATCAAGTTCCGTTCTTTCCTGAAGTCTCTTAGCCTCTAAAGGTTTTTCAACAGAATTAAAGAAGTCAACCTGCTTTACCATATCATCCTGAATTTCCCGGATTGCCCCGTTTAAAGTTTCCTTTGAGGTAACAAAAAGGTTGGCAGGATAAATCTGAATCTGATCAAAATTGGCTTCCACGTTTCCGCTTACGGGATCAAACTTTGAATCTTTTCAATTTCATCTCCAAAAAACTGAATTCTGATAGCATTATCTGCATAAGCCGGGAAAACATCAATCACATCACCTTTTACACGAAATGTTCCCCTTTGGAACTCGTTGAGCGTTCTGGCGTAAAGAGCATTGACTAAAGAATGAAGTAAAGCCGTTCTCGTCACTTTTTCACCAATGGCTATGGAAATTAACGATTTATGAAATTCTGTCGGGTTTCCGATACCATAAATACAGGAAACCGAAGCCACTATCAAAACGTCTCTCCTTCCTGAAAGAAGACTTGCCGTAGCAGAAAGACGTAATTTCTCAACTTCTTCATTGATACTCAGGTCCTTCTCAATATAAGTTCCCGTTGTTGCAATGTAAGCTTCCGGCTGATAGTAATCATAGTAACTGACAAAATACTCAACTGCATTTTCAGGGAAAAATTCTTTAAACTCCATAAAAAGCTGAGCCGCCAGAGTTTTATTATGTGCCAAAACCAAAGTCGGTCGCTGAACATTTTGAACAACATTAGCAACGGTAAATGTTTTTTCCGGAACCTGTTACTCCCAGAAGCGTCTGGTATTTTTCTCCAATCTCAATGCCTTCGGTTAATTTTTCGATAGCCTGAGGTTGGTCTCCGGTGGGTTTATATTCTGATTGAAGTTTAAAATTCATAGGAAAAGGAATGTATACAACAAAAATACGAAAGATATTATTAGGCCAGATAAAGTTTTGAAGCTGAATCTTTTGATAATAAAATTTTAACTGATTTTGTGAGGCTTGTATTCCTTTTTTAATAAAACCGGGAAAAGTAAAAAGAATTTTTAGTTTTAAAAATAAAAAAGCGCCTTGAGAGCGCTTTCTTCAGATGTTATTCGAAGCTCATGGTAGCGGGTACTTTTAATATTGCAGCCACTGCTTTACCATTTTCTGTAGCGGGTACCCATGTGGTCTCATGACTGATGTCAGTGATCGTTTTAAGAAGCTCTTTGTTAAGTGTTTCATTATCTCCGGACACCTTGATGTCAGTAGTTCTTCCCGAGGCATCAATATGAACGTAAGCGATAGACTTGATGGTTCCTTTCATAGGAGTGAAGTTGGCTGTATTCATATTTTTCCCGATTTTTTCTCTCAAAGCTCTTTGTCCACCGGGATATTCCGGTTGTGTAATATTTTCATCAGCATTTGATTTTGCAGAAATGGTTGTGTTTTTACCTTCGTTGTTTTCTGTTTTTGCCTTTGGGGCGATGGTATCTTGAATGGGTATTAGTTTTTCTTTTTGTAATGCGGGCAACATGGCCGGGTTTTCGGTAAGTGATTTTTCAGGTTTAGATTCTGATATAGGATGAGTAGGAATGCTTTCCGCTTGAATGCTTGATGTTTTTCTATCAAAGCTGTTTTTAATGCTTATCAGTGCACTATTATCTGTCCCGGTTGTTTCAGTAGCATATATCTTTTCTGAAAATAGAGCGATGGCTGCTATGATACTTGTTATACCAGCTGTTTTGCGTAAAAGAGCGAATTTTGTTTTTTTTGCGTTCATCATGATAAATCGTTTTTTGGTGTTATTAAAATTAAATGAATGGGTTAAGGAGAGATTCTGAGTGGTCATAATTTCCTCAAGAATCAAATTCTGATATTCTTTAATATTGATTTGAGTTTCCAACACTGTTTGATCTGCTAAAAATTCGTGATTGGTAATAACCGCTCTTTTGTATAAATAGATGGTTGGATTATACCATGTGAAAATTTTCAAAAGATCGATAATGAGTAGATCCAAACTGTGTTTTTGATCAAGGTGACTCTTTTCATGCAGGAATATTCTGGGATCAATCGTATTATTTTTCAAATAGTTTTTCCCCATGTAAATCGTATTCCAAAAACTGAAGGGAGAAAGATTTTCCCGCGTTAGAATAAGTCTTTGATTTTGATAGATATATTCTTCCCCTTTGATTTTTTTGATCTTTACAAGAGCCGCAATACTTTTAATCAATAGAAGTAAGGTGATAGCCACATACATCATCCCGATTATATTGATCCAGTTAATATCTGCCTGTTCTGTTCTGATGGAGGTGATCTGCTGTGTTGTTTCTTCAAAAGTCAGCTTTGATTTTGCAGTTTCCTGAGAAGGGAGAGTGACAGTGATAAAAGGTATTATGTGCGATAAAAGTAATGCGCCTAGTAAATAAAACCTATTAAACCTGTACATCTTTTCTTTTTCCAGAAACAGATAATAGACAGCAAGGAAAAGTGAAGAACACAGAATTATTTTTAGAATAAGCGTAATCATTATTTACTCTTTTATCTGATCATCTATAATATCGCGAAGTTCTTTCAATTGTTTCTGGCTGAGTTTTGTATTCGAAGTAAAAAAAGAAGCAAACTGAGTCACGGAACTGTTAAAAAAACGGTCAATCATGGAAGTCATTTCTTCCTTGAAATATTCTCCTTTCTCTACTTTTGGGAAGTATTCACGGGAATTTCCATATAGTTTGTAACCTACCAGTTCCTTATTCTGCATTCTTTTTAATAAGGTTGCTATGGTAGTCGTTGCTGGTTTTGGTTCAGGGTATGCGTCCAGAATATCCTTCATGAAAATATTTTTATTTTCCCAAAGGATGTCCATTAAAACTTTTTCTGAGTCTGTTAATTTAATCTCTTTCATTCTACAATGTTGTAATTTCTTCTACAAATGTAGAATAAAAAATTAAATACACAAATTTTATGGCATTATTTTTCCATTCATTTTTTACCATCAAACCATAACATTATGAAAATCAATAAATTTTATGTTCCATTGCTGAGTGTTTTTCTCATATTGTCTTCCTGTGAAAAGAATCAGGTCAATGCACAGCAGACAGGGAAGGACGGAAGTGTAGAAACAGAGAATCCTAACTCTAATTATCAACCTGCATTTAAAGGACAAACAAGAATTAAAGCTGTAAAGACTTCCACACCCTATCAGGTAGACATTCTGAATAAAGACCTGGGTAAACCATGGGGGATTATCAATCTGCCTGACGGGCGATTCCTTATTACAGATAAGAGGGGCTATATGAATGTGGTTTCAGCAGATGGAAAACAAATTTCAAAGATAGAAGGCTTTCCTAAAGTGGATTCAAAAGGGCAGGGAGGAATGCTGGATGTTGCCTTGGATCCTGATTTTAAAACCAATGCTGTCATTTACTTCAGTTTTTCCGAACCGTTTGGAAAAGGAAATCTTACTTCCGTGGGGAAAGGAAAACTATCTTCAGATCTTAAAAACATATCTGACGTAAAAGTGATCTTCCGCGCGGAACCTTCTTATGACGGAGATAAACATTACGGAAGCCGGCTGGCTTTTGACAAAGATGGAAATTTATTTGTAAGTACAGGAGAGCGTTCTGATAAAGTGACCAGAGTATATGCTCAAAAAACAGATAATTACCTGGGGAAGATTTTAAAAATTACCAAGGAAGGGCTTCCTGCTCCCGGCAATCCTTTTATTGGAAAACAAGGGTATAAACCTGAAATATATGCTTATGGTGTTCGTAATCCACAAGGATTAGCTATAGATCCCAACGGGAATGTCTGGGATGTTGAAATGGGCCCCAGAGGAGGAGATGAGATCAATCTGATAGAACCGGGCAAAAATTACGGATGGGGAGATGTCACTTATGGAATTGAATATTCCGGGGAAAAAGTCGGACAGGGGATTACACAGAAAGACGGGACGCAGCAACCGGTATACTACTGGGATCCCGTGATTTCACCTAGTGGAATTACATTCTATACCGGAAATATTGATGAGTGGAAAGGAAATCTGATCATCGGATGCTTAAGTGGAGAACATATTGACAGGATTGTGATGAAGGATAACAAAGTGGTAGGAGAGGAGCGTCTTCTTGCAGATCAGAAGGAACGCTTCAGGGATGTGCTTAACGGAGTGGACGGAAACCTCTACGCCGTCACAGATAGCGGAAAACTGTATAGAATCTCAAAGAAATAAAAAACGCCTGCTGAAAATTTTCAGCAGGCGTTTTTGTAAGGGACCAGGAGTTTGGATAACGGAAGCTTTTTACTTGTATCTGAAATTAAAGATTGAATTTATAATAATAAAAGGATCAGTAAAAGCTAAATGATTAATAGTAACCTCCAGTCTCCCTTTTCCATCTTCCACCCTTTTTAAAACTTAAAATTAAGTCTTGCAAAAACCTGTCTTCCGGCAAATCCCATTTGCACAGGATCAAAAATACCTCCTGCCTCGGTATTACCGGTGGTTACATGAGCACTTTGCAAGGTAGGATATCTGTTAAATACATTTTTGCTTCCTAACGTCAGGTTGAAACTTTTAGAAAATTCATATCCGAAAGATACATCTGTGGTCACTTTAGGATTGTAAACTTGTTCTGAATCATCATACCCGATAAGTGTTACTTTGTCAAACCGAACCATCTGCAGATTCACATTGAATTTGCTGATTTTATAGTTGAGGTTTAAGTTAATCTTGGTTTTTGGTGCAGAGGCAAGAATAAAAGCACGCTCTCTTGGGCTTAAGTATATATTTTCTTTTCCAGCCAGTTGTTCAGAAGTGTTCACTTTTGTGATTTCCATGTCATTGTAATTTCCGGCTAAAGTAGCCGTTAATTTTCCTGAACCAATATTCTCATGATAACTTAAAATAACATCAATACCTTTGGTTCTGGTATCTATAGCATTTGAGAAGAATTGGACCTGATCTATAAAAGGATAAAGTTCTTGAAGTTCTGTGGGAAGATCCGTTCTGGGAAAATAGCCTGTTAAAACTATTCTGTCTTTTACACTGATATAATATCCATCGACTGTAGCAGTGAATTTTCCGGTATTGAATGTAAATCCAGCACTTCCGTTTACAGATGTTTCCTGCTTAAGCTGATCAATTCCTAGTTTATTAGCAAGATCACTATCATTGGATGCCAATTGAATTGTGACTAGTTGACCTTCTTGAAAATTAGTAAACTGTTGTGCGTAATATTTTTGTGCTAAAGAAGGAGCTCGGAAGCCGGTAGAAACTGATCCGCGGAAAGCAAACTGTGGTGTTATCGCATATCGGGTAGCAAATTTACCGTTTAATGTACTTCCAAAGTCATTATAATTTTCAAATCTTCCTGCCACACTGATCATCCATTTATCTGTTATATCAAGCTCCGTATCAAGATAGGCTGCAAAATTATTTCTACTTTTGCCTAAGTCAATTGAATATCCTGGAAACCCTTGCGCGCCCCCTGCACGATATCGTACAGGATCAGAGTCGGGAACAGTCACCCATAAATTTTTAGGAGTATTTGCTGTCACTACATTTCCATTAATGTCATACATTGCATAGGATGCTTCTTCTCCCTTTATAATATCAAATTTTTCATATCTGAATTCAGATCCGAAGGCAATATTAAGTCCATTCAGAACTTTAAACTGCTTTACTGCAGTAAAACCTGTTGTGTTTTGCAGCAATGAATGGCCTCCCGCGTTGAAGCTGGTAGGGGATTTTACCCCCATAGTGGCATTAAGGGTTTGATCTACTTGATAAGTAAATCTGTTATTACCAAATGCATTATAAAAATCTACTTCCCAGTTTGCTATTTTGAATTTTAATCCATTATCAAAGGTGAAATCCGTAATACTGGTATTTTCTATAGGGTTGAATCCATTGGGATAGATTTCAGGAATATTTTTATCGTCGTTTGCTGTCCTTGTCCATGCATAAGCCTTGGTATTTCTATGGGAAAAACCTTGACGGGAATAGAATTTCAGCCCATCAGACAAAGGAAGTTCTATATTGCCAAAAAAGTATACATTCTGAGCTTTGGCATCTCCGAATCGTTGTCTGGGAGCAGGAGGATCATTGTAAATATCCGGATTTGCATTTCTTATCGCATAATCTTTATTGATAAATTCTGCGGTAAAATTTCCAAATCCACCTTTTGAACCTATCTTGGTTCCAAGATTTCCGTTAAAATTAAAAGTGATTCCATCTACTTTATGATCAGACACGACATCATTATTTCCGGGACTTTTAAAAAGGTTCATTCCGTAAAATGCATTTCCCTCAAAACCTTTATCACGATCATTAAGAATCACATTAATCACCCCTGCAATAGCATCAGAACCATATTGTGCAGAAGCTCCATCACGCAAAACTTCTACTCTTTTTATAGCGCCAATCGGGATAGTGTTCATATCATATCCCGTATTTCCTCTCCCCTTGGTTCCGAAAAGATTAATCAATGAAGATTGATGATATCGTTTTCCATTTAACAACAGCAATGTTTGATCCGGTCCAAGACCTCTCAAAGTGGCGGGATCTACTGCATCAGCACCATCAGAACCGGATTGTTTATTGGAATTAAAAGACGGAGCCGCAAACTGCAGCAATTGATTTACTTCTACCTGACCTGTTGACTGACTGACCTGTTTAATGTCAATAACGTCAATAGGAACAGGGGTATTAATGACCGTTCTTTTTTTATTCCGGCTTCCGGTTATTGCTACTTCATCTATCTTTGACTCTTTGGTAAGGGTATCTTTAACCTGCTGAGCATAAGACAGGGAAGAAACACCAATAAAAATGATGCTGATGTATTTTATTTTCATATTGAGGGTTTTGAATAGTGGTTTATTCAAAAATATCAATATTTATTTAAAATATCATTATTGAAATCGCTTATTTGTTATGAAAATATTAATAATTTGTTAATGTTGAAAAATCTTAGAATAAAAATAATCTTTTGGTTTGTTTTAATGAAAATTTTTAACTTTAAAAGCTGGAGATAATTCTGTTAAGACCTTCTTCCAGAATTTCCTGAGAGGTTGAAAAACAGATTCTAACATGCCCTTCTGCTCCTTTTCCAAACCATCTTTCCGAACCCGGAACAATAGCAACTTTTCCCTTTTCTAAAGTATGTTTGGTGAAATCTTCACTGGACATTCCGTTATTGATTTTGGGAAATAGGACAAAAGTGGCTTCGGGAAGTGTAGCAGTAAGAATTTCTGAGCGATTTATTATATTGAGGGCGAAATCTCTGTTGTGCTGTAGGTGGGATAAAAACTCCTTGTACCAGGGCTTGGCTTTTTCAAGTGCGACACTTCCGGCAATCTGTGATAGGGTGGAAACACCTTCAATGGTAGAATTGAAATTCGATTTTTCCGTAAAATCCTCCAGGATTTCACGATCATTACAAAGTACTGCGCCTATTCTCAGTCCTGCTATTCCAAATGATTTTGAAAATCCATACACTGTAAAGCTTTTTTTCTTTGCCTCTTCTGAAACAGATGAATAGGTATGAAACTCTTTGTTATCATAAATAATGTCGCTCCAGATCTCATCACTCATTACCCAGAGATCATGAGCTGAAGCAATTTCAGAAATCTTTTGAAGCGTTTCCTTTGAATATACTTTTCCTAGTGGATTATGTGGATTGCATATGCTGATCATTTTCGTTTTTGAATTGATCAGGGAAATAAGCTTTTCAAAGTCAATAGCTCCGGTTAACAAATCAACCGGGCATAAATTTACTTTGCCGCCTGCCGTTTCTACAGATTTTATAAACAAAAAGTCTACAGGATCTAAAATGATGGCCTCATCACCGGGGTTGAGGACATAAGAGGCAACCAGGTACATTCCCTGCGCTGCACTGTTGACAGCCAGTACATTTTCCGGTGAAAAACTTCCGCGCTTTTCCAGATTAAAATGATCTGCAACGCTTTTCTTAAATTCAGGAAGCCCGGAAAAAGGACCGTAGCTCAGGTAGCCGTCCTTGATATATTCAATAATGCCTTGCTCTATTTCCGGAGCTGTCCGGAAATCAGGATCAGCGGCTGTTAATGGAATAATCCCGTCTTCCAGGGTTGCCCATCTTCCGTTGTAGGCTTTTCTTTTTAATGCTTCAAAGTTGATATCGTTATTGGTGAACATAGGTTTATTTATAAGATATGGGTAGAATGTGATCTGTTTGTTGGCCTATCGGAAGCAAAAACTGCTGTAACAGCATTCTGCCATTGCCAATATGGGTTTCAATTTCGGATCTTCTTTCCAATTCATATTTTCGGAAAGCTTCCTGTTTATTGTTTTCTTCAACTAAATATTTAGTTAGTGTATGGGCGTCCTTTAGTGCGGAAGTTACTCCCTGACTCGTAAATGGGATGAGAGGATGAGCGGCATCACCTATAAATACGAAATTTTCATCATAAAAAGGGTTGAGGTCTTCCAGCTCATAAACATTCCATAAATGTACATTATCATAATCTGAATTTTCTATGATGGACAAGACCAATGGATGCCAGTCGCTGAAAATTTCCAACATATATTTTTTTAAACGGGTAGCAGAGCAATCGTTGATGTGGTATTTCTCATTATCAAATTGTGAATACCATAACATCGTGTCACCAGAGAGCTTAAGAATTCCGAAGGTGAGGCCGCCATCTTCATGGTGAAATTTCATAAAGTCATTTTCAATGCTGTCTGCGATTGCTTTGCTGGTTACAATATTAACAACCTCACTTTCTCTTACTGTTCTCATTTTTTCCATCGGAAAAACCGCCCTTCTGATACGGCTTCTGGAACCATCAGAAATGATGATGAGGTCTGCATTAATATCTGCTCCGCTTTGTGAAATTAACTTTCTTTTTCCTGTAGTATTGACGCTCAAAGTTTCTCCGTAAGTTATTTTGTCAGGAGAAATATTTTGAGATAAAAGGGTAATAAGAGAATGCCTGCAAATTGCAAAAACATTGTCAAGGTCTTTTTCTCCAAGGATTTTTCCCTTATGGGCATATTGGGTATATTTTTTTAAAAAACTACCATGCCTGAAAAGAACGGAAGGGTCAATCAGCTGCGACAAGTATTCTATTCCTTCCCGCGGAATAAGAAATCCATGACCTGCCAAATCGTTTTTCTGCCTTCTTTCGTAAATATGATAGTCTATGTTGTGCTTTTCTAAGTAATTCGCCATGCTTAAGCCGGAGATACCGGCGCCTACGACAGCAATCTTGTTCATTTTCGGAATAAATGGATTTTTTCAGGTTAGTGTTTAGAATGTTTTTTTAATCTCTTGATTAGATGGTACAAAAGTAATTTAAAAACATTCATAATTCTGAAAAAATAAATTAATTTAATTGCTAATCTTTTGTAAATTGAATGAAAAGCATAGTTTTTTAGAGGGCGTAAAATAATATTTTTAATAATTAATCATAATTGAAAATTAATGATATTCAAAGTGTTATGTCCTCTTTGTAAGGAATTTTAGTGACAAAAAAAACCGGAATAAAATCCGGTTTTTATATTAAGCTTTTTCAAGCTGAACGGTAAAATGTCGTAAGATTTCCGGTTCCCACGTTATCTTATATCCTTTCGCTATTTCATGGCGTCTTTCATACACATTCTTTATCGCTGCAGCAATATAATCCATATGATTGTTGGTGTAAGTTCTTCTGGGGATTGCCAGGCGCACCAGTTCCAGTTTAGGATATCGGTTTTGTCTGGTTTCTGGATCTCTGTCTGCCAGTAAAGTTCCGATTTCTACGGTTCTGATTCCGGCTTCTTTATAAATTTCAAGTCCTAAAGTCTGTGCAGGGTATTCCTCACGGGAAATGTTGGGTAAGAAGTTAAGAGAATCAATAAACACAGCATGGCCGCCAATAGGCTTTTGAACTGGAATTCCATATTCTATTAACTTATTTCCAAGGTATTCAACCTGAGAAATCCTGCTTTCCAGATACGTAAACTCTGTAGCTTCGTCAAGACCTACAGCCAATGCGGCCATATCTCTTCCTGCCATTCCTCCATACGTGATAAAGCCTTCGTAAATGATGGTGAAGTTAGATGCTTTTCTGAAAACCTCCTCATTGTTTAAGGCAATAAAACCTCCGATATTAACCAGACCGTCTTTTTTAGAACTCATGGTCATTCCGTCTCCATAGGAAAAAATTTCCTTACATATTTCTTTAATACTTCTATTTTGCTGTCCTTTCTCTCTTTTTTTAATGAAATAAGCGTTTTCTGCAAATCTTGCCGAATCAAAAAACACGGGAATTCCATATTGATCGGAAAGAGCTTTTACGGCTTTCATATTTTCAAGGGAAACAGGTTGGCCTCCTGACGAATTACATGTAATGGTAACCAGACAGAAAGGGATGTTTTCTTTAGGATGACTTTTGTAAATTTCCTCTAATTTCTGAAGGTTAATATTTCCTTTAAAAGGATGAGGGTCGTTGATATCAAAAGCCTCATCAATGGTGCAATCAATGGCATGCGCTTTTCGGAATTCAATATGTCCCTTGGTGGTATCAAAGTGAGAGTTTCCGGGAACAACATTGCCTTCTTTCACCAAAACTGAAAAGAGTACATTTTCAGCTGCTCTTCCCTGGTGAGTGGGTAATAAATATTTAAAACCGGTAATTCTTTCCACAGTATTTTGTAACTGCTCGAAAGATCGTGATCCGGCATAACTTTCATCTCCGGTCATTAATGCGGCCCATTGTCTGTCGGACATAGCACCGGTTCCTGAATCCGTTAAAAGGTCGATAAAAACTTGTGAAGATTTTAAATTGAAAAGATTGTAATTAGCAGCTTTAAGCCATTGCTCTCTTTCTTCTCTGGTGGATTGGCGGATTTCTTCCACCATTTTAATGCGGAAAGGTTCCGCGTACGGTAAATTCATGTGTTAAAGTATGTTTTTAATTGTTTGTAAAGAAAATCTGTTTGAAAATAATTTTCAAATTCATCAATGTACATCGAAAAGTAAGGGAGAGAATTACTCCGGAGCCTTAAAAATGTTTTCGTCAGAATGGAATCCGGCCACACCGCCACTTACTGCAAACTTCATCGCTGAAGCAGCAGTCATCCCTACTACCGGTTTGATGTTTTTTTCTTCAGTAACAATTACCCATCCTGAAATGGCATAGGAATGGGGTAAATATACCGCAACGTAATTATGCTTGTCAACGTCCGACATTTCTTTTTGAGTTAAAAAACCAATCCTCCAGATTTCCGGATTTTCATTGGTTTTTACCCATACAGGATCGTTGAATTTTTTCTTATCTCCCACAAATGAAGACATGACATCTTTAGTGGGGGTGTAAATGTGTTTTACTCCAGGTGTTTTTTCCAATAAACTGTCCATCGTGTCAAAAAAGAATCTTCCCACGACGAATTTATTGCCTAGATAACCAAGAATAGCCGTAAACAATATAATGGAAACAAAAACAAGCCCGGGAACCTTATGAGCCAAAGCGGGAATCAGATTGTCAATAGCACTGACAATATACCAGATCACAAAAATGGTGAGCCCGATAGGTCCAATAATAAGCAATCCCTGAAAAAAGTTTTTCAGAAAGAGATTGGCTATATTTTCAAAGCTTGATTTCTTCAATGTATATTCTTTACCGTTGATGTTTAACCGTGTATGGTTTCCTTATTTCCGTAGGATTTTATGATATTAGCTTCATACTCCAGCCATTCTTCCCAACGTTGGTTCACTTTTTCAGGATCTTCTCCCAGTTGTCTCGCAAATCCTATAAAAGTAGTGTAATGGTTCGCTTCAGAAATCATTAATTCTCTATAAAAGACCTTAAGCTCTTCATCTTTAATGTTTTCAGTAAGAACTTTAAAACGTTCACAGCTTCTGGCTTCAATCATCGCTGCAAAAAGCATTTTATCAACAATCAGATCTTCTCTGCTTCCCTGAATGATAAATTTTGCCAGTTGATTGACGTAATCATCCTTTCTCGCTCTCCCAAAAGTGTACCCTCTTTTTTTAATAATCTCGTGAACCTGGTTAAAATGGTCCAGCTCTTCCTGTGCAATAGCAAGGAGTTCTGTTACAATTTCCGGATATTCAGGGAGCATTGTGATCAATGTAATGGCATTGGTAGCTGCCTTTTGCTCACACCAGGCATGATCTGTTAAAATTTCTCCAATGTTTCCTTCTGCAATATTTGCCCACCTTGGATCGGTAGGTAGTTTCAACTTAAACATGTTGTAAAATTTTTGTAAATTTAAACAAATTGAAGCAAGAATGCTGACTTTATTTCAATTTGATAGATAAAGTATTAAGAAGTTGTTTTTCTTCTTAGGAATTCCAAAATCCTCCAGCCTAAAGAATCTATTCTTTTTAGTCCCGCGGAAACAATAAAAGCCAAAATGATATTAATAGCATAAGTAATGACCATTAAAATCCACCACGGCATATTTTCTTTTAGAGGAACAACGAGAAAATAAACTAATGAAGAACTTATTCCTTGCGCAAAGTAGAAGAAAATAGCATTCTTCCCAATGTAGGTTATAAAATTGTCTTTGGTAATTTTTAATCTGTTATATAAAACAAATAAGGTGACAAGAGAAAATTGTGCCCAGATGATATATGGAATTTTGGGTGGAAACTTATTCTTATTGATTTTATAGAAAATGTCATTTCCATAGTACCAGAACATCCAGACTAATGCCGCTGCAGCAGCACCATATAGTAAAGGAATGACCTTGGCAGGAATTTTTTTTCCACGCATTTTGTTTCCTACTAGAAAAACGGCAAGGTAAAAGGCAACGTAACCCACCTGTCCGGAAGGATAATACTCCGGGAAAATAGTAAATAATAAGATTAAAGCTACACAAAGCCCAATAAACCAATTGATGTGTTTAGGGAAGAATTTTAGGATTAATACACCAAATACTGTCAACACAAAATATACTTTCAGATACCAGAAACTTCCCATAACAACAGGAAAAGTATCGGCATTAGTGTATTGATGAAGGTACCAGTTGCCCAGATTTTCCCATTGCGGATATGTGGAAATACTTGTAGTGGCATACTTTGACCCAAATGTCGAATAAAAACTTTGGAGCCACTCCATCGAAAAGAAGGTCAGTCCAAAGACTTTGAAAAAATAATCCAGGAAGAAAAGAAAGGTTACAAAGATCATATAAGTGATTTGTAACTTCAACAGACGATAAAAAGTTTTTTCAATATTGGAACCTGAGGTGATTCCGCTTAGCGCATAAAAAAGAGCTACATCAAAAACAAGAGAAAACACTCTCACTTCTGTAGGAATATAAAATTGCCCGGACCAGAAAGCGGTGTGAATAAATATGATAGACAATGTTGCCATTCCTTTGGCAAAGTCAATATAGAGATCTCTGTTCATGATGATAGATATGGTTCAAAAGTAAATAAACTTCTGCTATCGTTCCAAGTCAATAAAAAAGAGGCAAAACTAAATTCTGCCTCCTTTCTTAAATATGCTAAAAATGAATGTGTGCGTTTATTTAAGGTTTTTGAATTCTTCAGCTGAAATTTCTCCGCTCTGAATTTTTCTCAACTCATCAATGTATTTGCTCATGTAAGCATCAATCTCTGGGTTAACCGTATTTTTGGCCACTTTATATGTTCCGTTTAAAACTCCTTGATAATAATAGAAGAAGTTATAATCGAAATTTGAAGCGTTAAGATCATATTGCCCAAGTAGGAAACCTAAACGAACAGCAGATCTTCTTTGTGCCGGTGTCCCATGGTGACCAGGGTCACTCGTTTGATAGTCTCCGATACTTTGTGCAAACTCATAAGCTGCCGCGATCTGAGAGAAATCGGTTTTGTTATAACCATTGGGTCTTCTTAAATAATATCCTGCGAAACCATCTGCTTCAAGTTCATTAGGTCTGGCAGTGTTTTCATTTACTGAAGGAAGCCCGAAGATGTATTGTAACTGATGTCCGTACTCATGAGCAAGGATCATAGCGTTTACAATATCACCACCTTTTGCTTTCGCATCATAATAAATGGCATAGCCATAATAAATCTTTCCTGTAGAATAAGAGATCGCATTGTACGTAGAGTTGTAGTTGGAAGGGTCATTTACAAATCTCAGAGTAGGATTGCTTCTTCCCCACATGCTGGCAATTTTAGTCATTTGACCATTCATGAAATTGGTGTCTGTGGAGTTTTGCAGACCGGTAACTAAAACGGCAGAAGAGCTCCAGTAATTGTCTACGTAAGCGCAAGATTTCTCAAGATTCGTAGGTTGATCGATTTTTGCGCTAAGGCTTTCTTGTTGTGGCTGAACGGCTTCGTCCATTTTTTCATCGCTACATGCTGTAAGGAAAGTTGCAGCAAAAGCGCCTGCTAATAAGCAGAGATTAAAGTTTTTCATATTAAATTCAATTTTGGTGAAACGAAGGTAATAAATATTCTCATAAGTGTGAATATATTATTGTTAAAATTTATTCAAAGCATAGTGAATAGAAAATATTCAAAAAAACATTGCTTTGATTGTAAGCTATTTATAAAATAATCCTTATATTTGCACCTCGAAATAACTAAAAATTTATAAACAATGTTTGCAATTGTAGAAATAGCAGGGCTTCAATACAAAGTTGAGCAAGACCAGAAGTTGTTTGTGAACCGTTTAAAAGGAGATAAAGGAGGAAAAGTTTCTTTCGATAAAGTTCTTCTTACTGTAAACGGAGCAATCACTGTAGGCGCCCCAGCTGTAAGCGGGATCACTGTAGAAGCAGAGATTCTTGACCACGTAAAAGCTGATAAAGTAATCGTTTTCAAAAAGAAAAGAAGAAAAGGTTACAAAGTGAAAAACGGTCACAGACAATCTTTAACTCAAATCGTAATCACTGGTATTACAGGTTTTGAGAGTGGAGCTAAAAAAGCTGCTAAAAAAGAAACTGTAAAGTCTGAAGTTCTTTCTGACCATGCAACTGTTAACTTTGGTGAAGATCATGAATTGAACTATCACTTAAAGAAAAACAATCTGTCTCAGTCTAAAGAAAACAGAGAAACTTTAATTACTTTAGGAAAAGCAGTTAAAGTTGAATTAGAAAAGAATGTTCTTACTCACGAAGAAGTAGATGCTGCTATCGTAAAGAATATTGATCAATTTAAAGCACTTAACAAATAATAATAATCCACTAATAAAATGGCACACAAGAAAGGAGTCGGTAGTTCCAAGAACGGTAGAGAGTCTCACTCTAAAAGATTAGGTGTGAAGATTTTCGGAGGACAAGCAGCTATTGCCGGAAATATTATTGTTAGACAAAGAGGTACTCAGCACCACCCAGGTGATAACGTGGGAATCGGTAAAGATCACACTTTGTTTGCATTAGTAGATGGTAAAGTAGTTTTCAGAAAGAAAGCAAACAACAGATCATTTGTATCTGTAGAGCCGAACGCATAATTAAAAAGCGTTTTATAAAAATTAAAGCCTCAGCATTTTTGTTGAGGCTTTTTTTGTTCTTTTGAGATATTAAAATATTTTTTTCAACTATTATCCTGTTGAATATGAAATATTTATATATTTGTTCAAGATCAAATAACAAATCATTGCGGAAGCCGAAAAGCATAGAGAGTAGGCCACTCATTACAAACTAATACCTATGAAAAATCTAAAGAAATTTGGCAAAAAACAGCTTAAAGAGATCAATGGCGGTGCAGAAACCTGTCCACCGGTAACAAGTTCTTGTACTGTATGGTGCAGATGGACACCATGGCAGAAAATACATTGCCTGAATGCTACTTACGAAAACCCTTGTACCTGTTAGTCAATAGTTTTTTAATTATTTAAATTAATTGTGCTATGATAAACGCAAGAAAGCTTACCAAAAAGAATTTAAAAGAAATCAAAGGAGGTACAGGAATTTGTCCTTCTCCCACAGACACCTGTGAGGACTGGTGCGGATGGACTCCATGGCAAAAATCACATTGTCTTCTTCTGGAACCATGTGATCCTTGTTAATACAATAAACAGATTACAATAGTTCGGGCGGCTTCGAAGAAGCCGCCCGAACATTTTATATTATTTCTAGAATTTAGAATCCTACCTGGAACCCGGCTTTAACCCCAAATTTTGAAATTCCCGGCCTGTCGAGGTAGTTTCCTCGCCAGTTAAAATCAACTCTGAAGATTCTAAGATTTCCTATTCCAATATTTTCAATACCGAATCCGTATTCATAGTAAATATGATCACTAGGTGCAGAATATTTGAACCCTTCTACATTAATAGCCTTAGAAGCATCACTTAAAGTCCCATAAGCCCCTCTGATAAAAGCTACTTCTCTAAGCTTTAATTTTTTGATTAAAGGAATATAAGAAAGTATTTTACCATTAAAATGATGTTCTAAATGAATAGTAGTGTACGCATCTGCTACAAATTCATAATAATTTAGCTGTGAAAATGTATTCGGCACTAAACCATAGGAAAGGTTGGCCGGAATGATATTTTGCAGTGCTAGAGGAACGGTATTGAAGTTCTTCCCAGCCTCAAAATTAACAATTGTTTTTCCCAGTGTTCCCAATAAAAACGGTTTGTAAAGCATAAACTGGAGCTTGTCATAATTAAAATCAGCATTAAACAATCCTTCAATCCCTCTGGTATATCTCAATACGATGGTTGGAGCCAGATTTCTTGCCTGATACCGATCGATTCCTGTCTGAGAGAACTTGGCGCCGGGCTTGGCTATGATGCTGAAAGTAACGTGAGAATCATTTACCGTTTGTCTTAACTGTCCGTTCTGATAATACATTAGGTTAAACTTCTCCGGAATTGCAGATTTGATACTCTGCATCACTCCATCGACTCTGAACTGAATGTTTTTCCATGGCTCAATGGCGGCAAAAACGCTGGTTTGGTTTACCGAACTTAAGGAAATATTTTCCCCTCTTGCAAAAAATGTACTGGATGATAGAGAACGGGAGGCAACACCATCCCCTGAAGTAAGCTGCCCTCCAAGCTGAACAATGTCTCTGCTGGTTCCGGCACCAATCATAAAACGATTAAGTCTGTTGAACATATATCGTGCTTCCACACCGTATTTTACCTGTTTATCCTTAAATCCATAAGCAGTATAGAACTGAACCCTCCAGGGATCATTTAATCCAAAATAAGTACGTGCTCCCAGTCTGATCCTGTCTCCTTCTACTTCATTTCGTCCATAGATAGAGAAAATAGGTCCGATGTCAATCCCTTTAAATGCGTTATAATAGCGTGATCCTAAAGTTTCGAACAGTTTTACCATTCGGTTGAATTTAGGAGTCTGTTGCAGCTGATCCAACATTTTATAGACGCCCTGTTCGGATTTTGATAAAGTATCAGGCCTCGCTTTCATCCAATAGGCATCATCTTTTCTAACGAAGCTGTCATCATATTCCTCTTCTTTTCTTTTGAATACAGCAGGATCAAGAGGTTTATTAAACTGATAATCGGAATAATCCACAGATCTCTTGGCGATAATGCTTTTTGAGCCTTTCTTTTTTGAAAAAGGACTCATTTCAAACTCGGTGACAAGTTTTTTGGGCAGAAATGTTGTTTCGTCGGGATTATCATATTCCAGCTGAGTATATACGCTATTGACAAAATTAACATTGATCTTCTGTGTAGATTTTAAGGTTGCGCCTAAAACAGCATACGTATCTGTATCTATATAAAGGTTTCCCTGAAAGGCAAGAATGTCTTTTCTTTTTGGTTGGTAGCGTATTTGAAACGCTTTTTCTCCACGAATTGAGATGGTATCTGTAAGCGTATAGTCATAGGTACTGAATCCATCTGTTCCTACAGGACTCTGAAACCCGATATCAAAATAATTGAGCGTATTATCATAAATGTTAATATCACGATATAAGTTTTTGGCAGAAACAGTTATAACCTGATTGTCCTGGAAACCGGAAGTTTTCTGTGCCACAAGTGTTCTTTTACTATCCTTATCGGGTTTATTTTTCCCGTAATTCTCATAGACCGCTTCATTAAGGAATATCGGAAGTCCTAATCTTCCGCTTGCTGTTGAATCTGCATAATCGAAAATAAAATCAAGCTTTTTGAAGATTTTTTTCTTCATAAACGTGCTGTCGATATTATTCAGATCAAATTGAGTCTTTTCATACTCTTTATAGGAATAGGTATCAAATTTCTCAAGTCCGTTATTTCTTTTATGACCCCATACTTTCTGCATGATGGCATAGGCTGGGTTTTCCTTTTTGTTCTTGTATTTGGACTTTCCACTGGTAATTACGATTTCCTGAATATCACTGACCTTAGCCTGTGATAGCTGAACGAAAATATTATCTGCAGTCTCCGGTGTAATCTCTATCGTCTCCGGAGCATAGCTTTTTCTGGAAAATTTTAATTTATGAATAATACTATCTGACTGTATGATGAAATCACCTGCTGTAGTAGTAAGGGTAGGGGTTGTATTATTATTGATGAAAATATCAACTTTGCTAAGTTCTTTTTTGTTTTTGGCATCAACAATCTTTCCGCTGGCTTTGTTTTGACCATATACGAAGCCGGTAAAAAGCAGGAAAAGAAATAAAATATTGTGTTTAGGGTTATTATTTAACATCATTCGGTTCTTCAAGCAATTAGCACAAACAAAAAGTATGCAGTTTATTTAATAAAAATAGAAAAAAACAAAAAAAAAATTAACATTTAACGTTAGTCCGCAAATGTAACGAAAATTATACTAGATTTATTATAATTAAATAGGGAATTTTGCGCTTAAAATAAAAAGAATCAGTGAATTAGTACAAAATCAAAAACAGAACTATCTTTTGTATTCGCAGACCATAGAAATCAAAAAAAAAAGACCTACATTTCTGTAAGTCTTTTTTGCTCCTCCTGCTGGGCTCGAACCAGCGACCCTCTGATTAACAGTCAGATGCTCTAACCAACTGAGCTAAGGAGGAATGTCCTTTGTTTTAAGTGGTGCAAATATAATATGAATATCCGTACCAAGCAAGTTTTCTCCTTTATTCTACACGATTTTTTACTAAAGTTATTGAAAATCACTTAGAAATATTTTAAGTAATTTGTGTTGTGCCCCGGTTATTTCGGAGTAATGAATTAAAATTAGCGGTTATTCATAGTAGCGTATATGAATATTAAGAATGAATAGTCGGAATTTTGGCTGTTCAATATCACTTTTATCTCATTATATCTTAAGTATCCCCCCTCACTGTCATCCTGCTATTTGGTCGGGGAAATGTATTTTTGAGATAGATGCCAGGCTTATCAAGGTTTGTCCGTAAAGGGAGCAAATTCTCCAGGCCGGAAGTGTCTGTAGGAAGAAACATCTACAAGTCCTTTGGTTATAGTGAAAATAATCTATCGATATGTAGCCTGATCAATGATTTTTCCAAATTTCAATGCTTTAAAGAAAGTTTTAGAACCCATTAATTTATCGGCCGGTGCTGAAAATAAAAAAAGACCTACATTTCTGTAAGTCTTTCTTGCTCCTCCTGCTGGGCTCGAACCAGCGACCCTCTGATTAACAGTCAGATGCTCTAACCAACTGAGCTAAGGAGGAATGTCCTTTGTTTTAAGTGGTGCAAATATAGGACGAATATTTATACCCTACAAATATTTTTAGAAAATTTTTCAAAAAAATTACAGTTTACCCATAAAGACTTTGAAAATATCACTTCCGAAAATGACTAACATCAAGCCTAACAGGAAGATAACTCCAATCATCTGAGCATTTTCCAATACCTTCTGAGGAACAGGTTTTCCTACAATAATTTCATATAATGTAAATAAAACGTGGCCACCATCTAGTCCCGGAATAGGAATCAGGTTTAAGAAAGCTAACCATACGGAGAACATTGCTGTAAAGCTCCAGAAAGCAGTCCAGTCGATAGAAACATTTCCTTTTGCATCTTTATTAACAGGCATGTTTTTAACAATGGCAATAGGACCTCCTACATTTTTATATCCCTGAATTTTAGAGTTAAACATGATTTTGAACTGCTTTACCTGAGTAGTCAATGCATCAATAGATCTTGTAAATCCTCTTGGAATAGCTTCTCCAAAAGAATATTTTTTATTTGTTACAATAGATTTTGCAATTCCTTTAGCGTCTATTTGTACCCCAAGTTTTCCATTTTGGTCAACGGAAACAGCCGGTAAGGTTTGTACAGCTCCATTTCTTTCAACGTCTACACTGATGGTTTTTCCTTTATTTTCGCTTAAAAGTGTAGTTACTTCATCAAAGAATGCCACTTTTTGTCCGTTAATTCCTACTACTTTATCTCCCTTAGCCAACCCTGACTTCTGAGAAGAAGGAGTTGCTAAAGAATCGATGACCATCGGTACTCTTGGTGTAATATAAAGTCTTGCTTCCTTTTGTTTCAGAACATCTGCCACACCATCTGCATTAACAGGGAAAGTTACTTCCTGTCCGTTTCTTTGTACAGTAACATTATTTCCAAGAAGGATATTGATGGATGTATTTTCCAGTCTTTCGGCAGGTTTTCCATCTACACTGATGATTTTATCACCATTCTGAAAGCCCATTTTCTTCCCGGCAGCACTTGCCTCTATCCCATTATTGAATTTGGTAATGTCTGTATAGGTTTCTCCATTGAAGAAAGATAGGCAACTGTAAATTAACCATGCTAAGAAAAAGTTTACGGTAACACCTCCTAACATGATAATAAGTCTTTGCCAAGCCGGTTTAGATCGGAATTCCCAAGGTTCTGCCGGTTTTTTCATTTGGGCAGTGTCCATACTTTCATCTACCATTCCGGCAATTTTTACATACCCTCCGAAAGGTAACCACCCAATTCCATATTTGGTTTGTTCAGGATGTTTTCTCCAGTCGTTATCAGGTAGCTTTGATATATCGATAGGAACTTCTTCTTTCTTTCCGTTAACCTCTATCACTTCAGAGTCCGGCAGATTCTTTGATAAAAACTTATACTGCCATTTTCCGTTGATTTTTTTCATCGAAAAAATGGAGAAATAAGGATCAAAAAACAGGAAAAATTTCTCTGCTCTGGTTTTAAACCAAATGGCAGGTAAAAAGTGCCCAAGCTCGTGAAGAAGTACTAGTATAGAGATACTCAGAATGAACTGAAAGAGTTTGATTGCTATTTCCATTAATAAATTTTAGATTTTAATTTGCAAAGGTAACAATTATCAAAACTATGCCAAATAAAAAAGCTCCTCGAAACGAGAAGCTTTGTCATATTTAAAGACGTTTTGTTTATAAATTGAAAGAAACACCAAGGCTGCCATTATTACCAACTTCTGCAAAAACCCCAATTTTCTCAGTGAAGAAGTAACGCGCTCCGATGTGAGCTCCTATTCCAAAGTCTTTTCCAAGTACTCCGACATCCACCCCGGGATAGATATCCCATTTTGCAGGCAGGTTAAGTGCTTCGTTTAAATGGAAATTTACACGACCAAAAACAAACACTCGGTTATCCTTATCATTGTCTTTGTAATTGCTGAAATAAGCGTTAAGACCACCTCCTATAGAGACAAGATTGTTAAGACCGTAATCATAGGTCCCTGTTACCCCGGTACCATATCCCCAGGCGCTTAGACCCAATTGGACTTTTTGATCCCCTTTTCCTGTGTATGCCTGTGCACTGGCCATGGCTCCAAAAAAGAAAACCATCATCATAAAAACCAATTTCTTCATAAATTTTTTAAATTTTAATGATTTTAATAAAAAATATCATCATCAAAAATAAAACCGAAAGCCAAGTAATCCTATAAAATTGTAAGACTTTAATAAATTATTAAGAAATATGACGGTGTTTTTACCCATTTTACTGTAAAAACGATTCATTTTAATGGGATTTGATGGTAGCAACTTTTCTTTGTAATGAGAAAAAATGTATTTTTATCATAAGATATTATAAACTTAAAAATAAGAAGATGAAAGTTGTAGGACTTAATTTAGATATTGTCTGGAAAAATAAGGCTGAAAATTTTAATGCCATAGAAAGGGAGCTTCAAAACCAGGAGGCAGATCTTTTCCTGCTACCCGAAATGTTTTCAACAGGATTTTGCATGGAGGCGTCTGAAGTGTCAGACAGACATGAAGAATCCTTGGAATTTTTAAAAAAGATTTCAAAAGAGAAAAATGCTGCATTCTCCGGAAGTGCACCCGTAGAACAATATGGTAAATTTTACAACAGAATGTATTTTGTAAAGCCGGATGGTGAGACAACATTCTACAATAAGAGACATCTGTTTTCTTTTTCAGGAGAAGATAAAGTATATACTTCAGGAAAAAACAGAATCATCGTAGAATACAAAGGAATAAGGTTTTTGCTACAGGTTTGTTATGATCTTCGTTTCCCTGTTTTTGCAAGAAATAATGATGATTATGATGCTATTCTCTATGTTGCCAACTGGCCGGAAAAAAGAGTAGAAGCCTGGGAGCATCTTCTGAAAGCCAGAGCCATTGAAAATCTTTCTTTTGTTTTTGGTTTAAACAGAATAGGAGCCGATGGAAATAACCTTGTCTATCGGGAAAGTTCCCATTGTTTTTTTCGCTGACGGAAAAGAAATTGCCCGGAAAAGCGGAAATATAGTATCTGCAGAATTGAATATAGAAGAATTGAATGATTTCAGAGAACATTTCCGGTTTTTAAATGACCGGGATCAGTTTTCAATTCAAGGATAAAATAATAAGGCTGAGAAAGAAAAAAATCTGTCTCAGCCCTAATTTTATTTAAATGTATTGTTGAAGAAGTTGTGTTAATGTATTCACATCATGCACTCCGCTTTCCTTCCATAAAAGTTCTCCTTTTTTGAAGACAGCCAGTGTCGGTACTCCACGAACTCCATATTGTGCTGCCAAAGCAGGATATTGATCTACATCCACCTTGATAATTCTGGCTCCCTCACCAATATTTTCTTTTACTGTATTTAAAACCGATGACTGTACTTTACAAGGTTGGCACCATGTAGCGAAAAAATCAATAAGGACAGGTCTTTCGGAATTGATAATTTCCTGGAATTTTTGAGACATAGTTGAGTTTTTATGGGTTATTTTTTATCAGTTTGATCCTGAATTGCTTTTACATTCTTCCATGAGGTTCCGTCATAGGCGTCCACTCCGTTTTTCTTTAAAATTTCCATGGCCTGATCTGCCTGGATTCCTTTATTACAAAACACCACTACCTTTTTCCCTTTAAGGGTTTCAATATTGTTCTGAAGTTCTGCCAAAGGAATATTGACTGCATTCTTTGCGGTTCCTGCTGTATATTGTTCCGGAATTCTCACATCAACCAGCGTAACATCAGGGCTGTTTACCACTTCTTTGATATCAACTCTGGAAGATTGTGCCGTGTGATTTGTCTTACAGGCGGTAAACACTAGAGATAATACGATAATCCCTCCAAAAAATTTAGTTTTCATACTATGATGTTTTGGATTGGCATACAAAATCAGTGGTAGGAAATTTTTCTGTTTTCTTGATCCCATTAAAACCTCCTTCTATTTCAGTGAAATTTCTGATTCCATGTGAGTTAAGGATGCTTGCTGCAATCATGCTTCTATATCCTCCTGCACAATGAAGAAAGAAGTGTTCCGAATCATCAATACTGCGGGCCCAGTCGCTGATGGTATCCAAAGGACGGTTGTAAGCATTATCAATGTGTTCAGCAGAATATTCAGTTAGTTTTCTAACATCAATCACGGTAGATTGATCGGTAAATTGTTCTGCAAATTCTGCAGGAGATATTCTTTTAATTTCATCGATTTCTTTACCTGCATTTTTCCAGGCTTCAAAACCTCCGTCAAGATATCCGACAACATTATCAAAACCTACACGGCTTAATCGAGTAATAACCTCCTCTTCAGTTCCTTCATCGGTAATGAGTAATAACGGATGTTTTACATCTACGATTAATGTTCCTACCCATGGAGCAAAGTCACCTTTTAAACCAATATTGATGGAATTAGGAACAAAGCCTTTATGAAATTCGGCGGCTCCTCTGGTATCTAAAATCAAGGCACCAGTATCTTCAGCCATTGCCTCAAAATCCTCTGGAGAAACAGGCGTTAACCCTTTATCCATGACAACATCCAGACTTTCATATCCCCTTTTGTTCAGAGCGACATTCATTCCGAAATATTTTGGAGGTGCCGTTAAGCCATCAAGTACCTCTCTGATAAAAGATTCTTTATCCGGCTGGTTAAGCGCATAGTTGGTTCTTTTTTGATTTCCAAGAAGGTCTACGGTTTCTTTCTGCATGTTTTTTTCCGCAAGCAGAACCAGCTCCGTGTGCAGGGTAAACCGTAATGCTGTCATCCAATGGCATAATTTTGTTTTGAAGACTGTCGTACAGTATTCCTGCAAGATCTTCCTGAGTAAGATTCGTTGCTTTTTGGGCAAGATCAGGTCTTCCAACATCACCTAGAAATAAAGTGTCTCCGGTGAAAATAGCTGTTTCAGTGCCATTTTCATCAATCAAAAGATAGGTACTGCTTTCCATTGTATGTCCCGGAGTGTGCAATACTTTTATTTTTACTTTTCCGATTTCAAATATCTGTTGATCTTCCGCAATGATAGCCTCAAATTCCGGAGCTGCAGTAGGTCCGTATACAATAGGTGCTCCTGTTTTTTTGCTCAAATCCAAATGTCCCGAGACAAAATCTGCATGGAAGTGAGTTTCAAAAATATATTTTAAAGTAACATGATCCTTTTTTAACCTTTCAAGGTAGGGTGTGACTTCTCTCAGCGGATCAATAATAGCCGCTTCGTTTTCTGATACAATATAATAAGCTCCCTGAGCCAGACAGCCCGTATATATTTGTTCAACTTTCATTGGGTCTTTTTTTAATAGTTAAAGATACAAAGTATTAGATAAATTCTAAATGAAATGTTAAATCCCATTGATAGTTTCTTTCAATACTTTGTTAAACGAACGTTTAATGATGTCTGTTTTTAAGCAAAAAGAATGCCTTACATATGATTAATTTTCAAATGCTGTTTTATATCATGTCTGTGTGCAATAAGTGTTTGTTTAATTGCCGGAATTCAAGGTTTACCGTCTGATGGTTTAGATTTTGCTTATGTGATGCGAAATGTTTCCTGAATGTTGATGAAAGTCCACCGGGAAAAATGGTAAATATTTTACAAAAACATTTATATTTATAAGTTAAAAAAGTGATCAAATGGCAGATAAAACACAATTTATTGAAGAACTAAACGCAAGATACACTCCAAAAGGAGATCATATTATATTGGGGAAAGCGATGTTGGACGGAGAAGTGGTTCCAGAAGTGAATGTTACCATTCCTCTGAAAACCATCAACCGACATGGCCTTATTGCAGGGGCTACGGGGACAGGTAAGACGAAAACATTGCAGGTTTTTGCAGAACAGCTTTCCCATCAGGGAATACCTTCTATGGTTTTGGATATTAAAGGAGATTTTTCCGGAATAGCAGAGCCGGGACAGATGAATTCCATTATTGAAGAAAGATATGCTAAAACGCAGCTTCCTTATACACCGCAGGGATTTCCTGTAGAGCTGATGACAATTTCCGGAGCAAAAGGGGTTAAACTAAGAGCTACGGTTACAGAATTTGGTCCTGTTTTATTAAGTAAGATTTTAGAACTAAATGATACTCAGCAAAGTATTATGTCTATCGTCTTTAAATATTGTGACGATAAAGGACTTCCGTTAATTGATCTTAAGGATCTTAAGAAGGTTTTACAATATGTTACCGATAACGCTCAGGGCAAGGCAGAATTAGCTGCCAATTACGGTTCTATTGCATCGGCATCATTAGGAGCTATTCTGAGATCCATTGTAGCTCTGGAACAACAGGGAGCAGCTGACTTTTTCGGAGAATTAAGTTTTGATGTACAGGACTTACTGGCAACCAGAGATGGAAAAGGGGTGGTTAATATTCTCAGGGTATCCGATATCCAGAATAAACCACAATTGTTCTCCACCTTTATGCTTTCGCTTTTTGCTGAAATTTATATGACTTTCCCTGAAGAAGGAGATAGCGGGAAGCCTAAACTTGTGTTGTTTATTGATGAAGCGCATCTGATTTTTGACGAAGCTTCAAAAGCTCTTCTTTCACAAATAGAAACGATGGTGAAGCTGATTCGTTCAAAAGGAGTCGGGATCTATTTTATTACGCAGATTCCCGGGGATGTTCCTGAAAACGTCTTGTCTCAGCTGGGGTTAAAAATACAGCACGCTTTAAGAGGATTCACGGCAAAAGATAAGAAAGAAATTTCCAAGGCTGTGGAAAACTATCCTACGACGGAATATTATAATGCTTCAACACTCATCCAAAGTCTGGGAATCGGGGAAGCATTTGTAACAGCTTTAGACGAAAAGGGAATTCCAACTCCACTGGTGCACACCTACCTGATTTCTCCGGAGTCCAGAATGGATGTTTTGAATGAATCTGAAATTTCAGAATTAACGTCCAGGTCTGCTTTAGTAGCAAAATATGAAGAAGCTATCGACAGGGAATCAGCCTACGAAATGCTTACCAGCAGAATGGAACAGGCAGCACAAAATCCTGCTCCGAACCAAAAAACAAAACCCGTAAAAGAAGAGCCCGGAATGTTTGAGCAGGTTTTGCAAAGTCAGGCAGGAAGAACTTTTACCAATACGCTAATGAGAGAAGGAGCAAAAGCAATCCTGGGAATGTTCGGCTTAGGCGGCAGAAGAAGGTAGTTCCTATACCATAAACTTTTATAGCCTGCTATATTTGATATATTTTTTGTTACTTTAGCAGGTTGTACTTTACTGATGGGAGAAAAATAACGGGATTCTGAAGGTAGACAGTGAAGTAAAAATTAATTAATAAAAAGCAGTTTAAAGGGAAAATCAATGTATTCGATTATAGATATAGAAAGTAATGGCGCAGGTTATAGAAATGAGTGCATTATAGATATTGCCATTTACAAATATGATGGTCAGAAGATTACTGACCAGTTTATTTCTTTGGTGAATCCTGAAAGTGATATCACTCCTTTCGTACAGAAATTAACCAGCATTACCCCGAAAATGGTTAAAACTGCTCCAAAATTTCATGAAATAGCCAAAAGAGTTATCGAAATAACTCAAAATACAACACTCGTAGGTCATAATATCGATTTTGATTACAGGATGCTGCGTCAATCTTTTAAAAGACTTGGTTATGACTTTAAAACCAATACTTTAGATACAATTCCTCTTGCTAAAAAACTCATTCCTGATGAAGTAAGTTATTCACTGGGAAAACTGGTGAAGTCACTCGGAATTCCGTTGACCAACCATCACAGGGCAGATGGAGACGCAAGGGCAACGCTGGAGCTATTTAAGCTTTTAATATCAAAAGATACTGAGAACGAAATTATCCAGAAACAACACGAAGAAACGAACGCAAAGACCTATATCAATAAGATCAAGCAACTTACTCAGGATCTTCCGAACGAAAAAGGATTTGTGTATTTTCAGGATGAGGCAGGGAAAATTATCTTTTCGGATTATGTTCAGGACATCAATAAATTTTCAAAAAAGGTATTCAACTCCAAGTCTAAAAAATGGGAGCAGGTTCAAAATCTGGTAGAGCAAATTAATTTTGAATTGACAGGCACGGATATTATTGCCAAACTGATTCTTAATTCAAAAAATATCAAAAAGAAAGAAATATTCCCTTTTGGACTTTACCACAGAAATAATAAATATGTTGTTGAGAAAAACAAACTGAATAAGACGGAAAAGCCCATTTTGAAATTCAGATCATTTACCCAGGGAACAAAAGCAGTTCAGTTTATCAGTGATCAGGAAGAATACAATGATGCGAATATTTTAAAGCAAAAAATTGAGTTCAGAAAAAGAAACGAATTGTGGTTGGGAACAGGAAGAAAACTAGGCGAAAAATTATTTTTAATTATTGAAAATGGTAAAGTGGTTTCCTTCGGATTTTATGAATTGTTTACCCAGATACAAACATTAAGTAAGCTGGCGAAATTAAAAATTGATCTTCCTTTGTCTTCTACAGATTTGCATAATGAGCTGCAACTGGCGCTGCTTCGCGGTGATTTTGAGACATTACCGTTGCCAAAGTAACGGGCAAATTTGTGGCTTTCAGGTCAAATCAATTTTCTTAAAGTAAAAAATAAATAGTATTTTTGCAAAAAATAAATAGAAGCAATGCAAATTTTTAAACAAATTAAAACTGGAAAAAAGGGAGCTATCAAGTTCTCTAAGGTTTGGAATATTTAAAAGACTTGTCTTGCATAAAAAATAATCAATGTGGCAGGCTCTTTTTTGAAAGAATCTGCCTTTTTTTATGTTAAAATGAAATTATGAATTCAAAAGAATTATTAAAGATTGCCAATGAGTTTGGCACACCGGTGTATGTTTACGATGCGGAATCCATCAAAATACAATATGAAAAACTTACATCTTCTTTTTTAAAACATACTAAGTTCTTCTACGCAGCAAAAGCGTTGACAAACATCAATATTCTAAAGTATGTCAAGAACCTGGGCGCTTCTTTGGATTGTGTATCTATTAACGAGGTTAAACTTGGATTAAAGGCAGGCTTTCCAAAAGAACAAATACTGTTTACTCCCAATTGTGTTGACTTGGCTGAAATAGAGGAAGCAATGGCTTTTGGAGTTCATATTAACATTGATAACATTTCTATTCTTGAGCAATTCGGGAATAAGTACGGAAATTCTTATCCTATTTTTGTGAGAATCAACCCGCATATTTTTGCAGGGGGAAACTATAAAATTTCTACGGGACATATCGACAGCAAATTCGGGATCTCCATTCACCAGCTTCGTCACATTGAACGAGTGATGAAAAGCACCAATGTGAATGTGGAAGGCCTTCATATGCATACGGGAAGCGAAATTAAAGACCCGGATGTATTCCTGCAGGCTTTAGATATTATGCTGGAGCTTTCCGAACATTTCCCTAATTTGAAGTATCTGGATATGGGAAGCGGTTTCAAAATTCCTTATCAGGATACAGAAGAAGAAACAGACGTTAGAACTTTAGGTAAAAAAGTAGAGAAAGTTTTAGGCGAATTCTCAAAATCTACAGGAAGAAAATTCGAACTTTGGTTTGAACCAGGGAAGTTTCTGGTTGGAAAAAGCGGTTATCTTTTGGTAAAAGCCAATGTAATCAAGCAAACGACGGCTACTGTCTTTGTAGGAGTGAATTCCGGATTTAATCATCTGATCCGTCCGATGTTCTATGATTCTTACCATTTGATTGAAAATTTATCAAATCCAAAAGGAGCGGAAAGAATTTATACTGTAGTAGGAAATATTTGTGAAACGGATACATTTGCCTGGGACAGGAAGCTGCATGAGGTGAGAGAAGGAGATATTCTTGCTTTCCACAATGCTGGAGCTTACGGTTTTGAAATGAGTTCAAACTTCAACTCCAGATTGAAGCCTGCTGAGGTGTTATTCCTTGACGGGAAAGCTCACCTGATCCGTAAAAGAGATGAATTTGAAGATTTATTGAGAAATCAGATTGAAGTGATCTAATTCAAAAAAATATATGATGAACGGCTGTCCTTTGGGCAGCCGTTTTCGTTTTCAACCGAAAAAATATGGTGAATCTAAATAACAGAGGATTGTTGCTAAACCTAACAGGTTTTCAAAACCTGTTAGGTTTAATCAACATGATAGTATACAAATTCAAAATCTTAGCGAAGGTTGCTAAATAAAACTTTACCATTTTTTTAATATTTGTAGTAACCATAATTATCAATTAATTAGCTAAATTTGATAGGAAGACAACATTTTAACTTTGTTGTTCTATCAAAAACAAACATCAAATCAATAAATTATGGCGAAAAACATAGCGGAGCAAATTGTTGAAATGCTCGAAAATGCGAATGTGAAAAGAATTTATGCAGTAACCGGAGACAGCCTCAATCATCTTAATGTTGCCGTTAAAAAGAGTAGTATCCAATGGATTCATGTGAGACATGAAGAGGTTGGAGCGTACGCAGCGGCGGCAGAAGCTGAACTTGATGGATTGGCTGTTTGTGCAGGGAGCTGTGGACCAGGGCACGTTCACCTGATCAATGGTGTATATGAAGCACACCGATCGCATGTTCCAATGTTAGTCATTGCTTCTACCATTCCCAGCGATGAAATGGGAATGGATTATTTTCAGGAAACCAATACCATCAAACTGTTTGATGACTGCAGTTATTATAATCAGATGATTACAAGACCTGAGCAGGTTCAAAGAACGGTTCAGACAGCTATACAACATGCCATCTCTAAAAAAGGAGTAGCCGTCATCGGGCTTCCGGGAGATGTATCCGAACTGGATGCGGAAGAAGCAACCACTTCAGCACAGATCTTTAAAACCAATCCGGTAATCAGACCTTCTGATGATGAACTCAAGAATCTTGCGAGTTTAATCAACGAAAATAAAAAGATAACACTTTATTGTGGAATAGGTGCTGCAGAAGCAAGTTCAGAAGTGATTCAGTTATCTCAGTTGCTTAAGGCGCCTGTGGGATATTCTTTCCGTGGAAAAATGGCTATCCAACCCAATAATCCTAACGAGGTAGGCCTTACTGGGCTTTTAGGTTTTCCTTCTGCCTATCATGCCATGCATGAAGCGGATGTTGTGATCCTTCTGGGAACAGATTTTCCGTATCAGAAATTTATGCCTGTAAAAAATAAAATTGTACAGATTGATGAAAGCCCTGAAAGGCTGGGAAGAAGAGCAAAATTGGAGCTGGGACTTACAGGGGATATCAAAGAAACCATTAAAGCACTACTTCCGCTCCTAAACGGAAAAGAAGATACCCATTTTCTCAATGAACAATTGGAATTTTATGGGAAGGTAAAAGAAGGCCAGCTTGAATACGTTAAGGATTTCGGAAAAGAAAATGCCATTCAACCTGAATACGTTGCCCATACTTTGGATAGGCTCTCTAAAAAAGATGCTATTTTCACAGTGGACACAGGAATGTGTTGTGTTTGGGGAGCGAGGTTCATTACCGGAACCGGAGAAAGAAAGATGCTTGGATCCTTTAACCATGGATCTATGGCAAATGCAATGCCCATGGCAATAGGTGCTTCCCTGGCACATCCGGATAAGCAGGTTATTGCAATGTGTGGTGACGGTGGTCTTTCTATGCTGCTGGGAGATATGGCCACCATTTTCCAGTATAAGCTTCCTGTAAAATTAATTGTTTTTAATAACAGAACTTTAGGAATGGTAAAGCTGGAAATGGAAGTTGGAGGTATGCCGGATAATGAAACAGATATGATTAATCCTGACTTTGCAATGGTCGCACAGGCAATGGGATATCCCGGAAAAAATGTGCACCGCCCTGAAGAAGTGGAAAGTGCTATTAAAGAATGTCTGGATTACAACGGACCCTACCTTCTGAATATATTTACCAATCCTAATGCGCTGGCTCTTCCTCCGAAAATAGAATTTGACCAGATTATGGGAATGACAAAATCTATGGCACAGCTAATGCTGGGCGGGAAAATGGATGAAGTCTTCGAAACGGTAAAAAGCAATTATAAACATATGAAAGGATTGTTGTAGTTAAAAATCAATCTAATTTTACAATAATCAGAAATTTAATTTTTCATTCAAATCTTAAAAAACTTCATACTTTGTGTGAAGTTTTTCTTTTCTATACATCCGGTAAATATTTACCTTTGCTGAATAATTAACGGATACAATTACATTATGAAAACTATATTCTTATTTCTTGCTCTTTGTGTTGCAAATTTTTCATTTGCTCAGGACATCGAAGAAAGAGATGATTCTTTTATCGTAGAAAGCAATAAGAATCTTTTTAAAATAGATATTAAAGAACCCTTTCTTCAGGTTGCTGTAAAGTGTAATGACTTTAAACCTGTGGCTTTTGAAGGAGGTGTTGCTGCTTACAAAGATCTTTTGGGTAAATACATGTATACCTATCTTAATGCGGACTTCTATACTTTAACAGGAGATTTTACATTTACTTTAACTATTGATGAAACAGGGAAAGTTACCGGGGTTACAGGATCTCCCAAAGTTATGAACAGTAAGGTTTTCTTTGATGATATGCAATATGTGGTAAGACGTATTAAGAAAAACTGGACGCCTGCTACCTGTGGCGGACAACCTGTAAAATCCGATCTGAAACTTAAAATGAACTTTACTTCTGTTTCAGTAGATATGTAATATATATTATGAATAAAAAACTATTAATAATCTTTCTTTCAACATTTTCTTTTATTATTTCGGCACAAAAGAAATCGATAGGAGATTATCCTCCGGATCAGGATGCTTATCAGGGAGGAAATGTCCAGATGTTTAAAGACATTCAGAGTTTTTTTGTTAAAAATAATCTTTCCGTATGTGAGAATAAAAAAGAAATGTACTGGGTGACTCTAAGAATTGATGAGAATTCGAAACCTGCGCTGGTAAGGAAAAAAGTAGATATTGAAAACGCTGAAAAGAATAGATGTGCCTATGATTTGATTGTAAAAGCATTAGGAGGGCTTCACAACTGGAAGCCTGCACAAATCAATGAAAAGAACGGGACTGCTTATTTTGATTTTCCTTTTATTCCTTCAGATTTCTTTGTAAATTTTAAAGAAAATTATGATACCCGTAATTTTATAACCAGGCCGTCTTTCCCTCCGAATGGAGCAATATCGTTTCGTGAAGAAGTCCGTAAAAATGTCGAGGGCTATGTTGATTTTGATGCTTACAAGGTTGATGGAAAATTTACCGTTTTCTTTACCATTGGAGTTGACGGATCTACTAAGGTGAGTGATATAGAACCTAAGGTTGCCAATAGCGAGCAATTGATGGAGGATATTAAATTTGCATTTAAGAAAGTAAAGCAAAAATGGATTCCTGCAAAAAGGAATGGAATCCCGGTACAGGTTAATTCACGAATAGTCCTTGATTTTGGGAGCTTTTTTTAAAAAAGAATGAGTTCTGTGTTTAATCAGAAACATTTTATAAGGATAAAATTCCATAAAATACCTCAAAAAAAATTCTGAAACATTTAGCGGAAGATAGCGCTGCCATTCTGTCACAATATTTTGTATCTTTGCAAACTTATCTGTTCGTATTTTAAAATTCACCTTTATTCATCCTGAGTTTTAAATTCCGGACCTTAAATTGATTATCGTGCAGGAAAAATATATAGACGAAACAAAGCAGGGAGAAGCTTTTGCGATTGCCGAAAGACCTGAAAATTCTAAGAAACTGTTTTTAGAAAGCTACGGTTGTCAGATGAATTTCTCTGACTCCGAGATTGTTGCCTCTATCCTTAATGAACAAGGGTATAATACTACAATGAAGGTTGAGGAAGCAGATCTTATCTTATTAAATACTTGTTCCATTCGTGAAAAAGCAGAGCAAACTGTAAGGATGCGTCTTTCACAGTTCAAAAACCTTAAGAAAGAAAAACCGAATATGACGGTGGGAGTTCTTGGGTGTATGGCGGAAAGATTAAAAACGAAATTTCTTGAGGAAGAACAACTTGTTGATCTTGTAGTAGGGCCTGATGCCTACAGAGACCTGCCGAACCTTTTAAAGGAAACAGATGATGGGCGAGATGCTATCAACGTGATTCTTTCAAAAGAAGAAACCTATGCAGATATCAATCCCGTTCGTTTGGGAGGAAATGGAGTTACTGCCTTCGTAACCATTACAAGAGGCTGTGATAACATGTGTACTTTCTGTGTAGTACCTTTTACCAGAGGAAGAGAAAGAAGCCGTGACCCACATTCCATTATTGAAGAGTGTCAGGATCTGGCTAATAGCGGATATAAAGAGATTACACTTTTAGGGCAAAATGTAGATTCGTATCTATGGTATGGAGGAGGTCCTAAAAAAGATTTTGCCAAAGCTTCTGAAATGCAGAAAGCGACTGCCGTTAATTTCGCGCAGCTGCTTGATTTGGTGGCTAAGGCTGTTCCTGAAATGAGAATCAGGTTCTCGACTTCCAATCCGCAGGATATGAGCTTAGATGTCTTCAAGATGATGGCAAAGCATGAGAATATCTGTAAATATGTACACCTTCCGGTTCAGAGTGGTAGCAATAATATGCTTGAAGCAATGAACAGACAACATACAAGAGAAGAATATCTTGACCTGATCAGAAAAGCGAAGGAAATTGTTCCTGAAGTTGCTTTTTCTCAGGATATGATTGTAGGTTTCTGTAACGAGACAGAAGAAGACCATCAGGATACTTTAAGCCTGATGAGAGAAGTGGAATACGACTATGGATATATGTTTGCGTATTCAGAAAGACCGGGAACTCCGGCTCACAAGAAAATGGAAGATAATATTCCGGCAGATGTGAAGCAAAGACGCCTTGCTGAGGTTATTGCTTTACAGGGAGAGCTTTCCAGAAAGAGAATGGAGTCTTATGTAGGGAAAATACATCAGATTTTAATTGAAGGAACCTCCAAAAAGAATGAAAACCAATGGAAGGGAAGAAATTCTCAGAATGCGGTATGTGTCTTTGATAAACTGGAAGGACAGCAAATAGGTGACATTGTGAACGTTTTTGTGTACGACAATACGCAAGGCACACTTTTAGGGAGACTGGAAGCATAATGTTAAAATATATTATTTCTCTTTTTGTCTTAATGTCAGGCCTGATAAGTTGTCAGATAGCTGATAAAGTAGCAAAATTTAATCAGCACGTTGGTGATATTAAATTTGATAAAGAGAGAGATGATCGTGATTTTAAAATTTGTAATCCGGACAATACCTATCAATACTATAATGATTCTAAAGGAGTTGAATATGATGGAGAAAAAAAATCTATCGATAAACAATTTAGAGCATCAAAAATAAAAGGAAATAAAAATACTAACGGATATATTACCGTCAGATTTTTAGTAAATTGTGAAGGGAAAACAGGGTTGTTCCGCGTTCAGCAGATGAATAAGGAATATAAAGAAATGGAAATTGATAAAAGCTTAGCTGAAGAATTGCTGAGTTTTACAAAATCCCTGAGTGGCTGGAAAGCAAAACAAATGGAAAGTAAGAAAATAGATTATTATCAATACCTGACCTATAAAATAGAAAATGGAGAAATCGTTGAAATTTTGCCTTAGTTTTTTAGGTTTACTGATATACAGTACTTCTTTAGCACAGGTCAATTGTAATGTTTTTACAACAGATCAGTGTAAGGAGTCTTGTGAGAAATCTAATTTTGCCGAGAAAATTCAGTGGACACAATATGCGCAGGAGTTATTTGACGAAGCGATAAAATTGTGCCCTACAAACGATTTTGCCTTTAAAGAAAAAGCGGTTCCCTATCTGAAATCCGGAGATTTTGTAACCTGGAAAAAACTTATTGATAAAGCCGTAGAGCTTGATCCACAAAAAAATCTGGGGTACAGAGGCTGGTCTAAGTTTCAGTTTCTTCGTGATTACAGCGGTGCTGTTCAGGATCTTGAAGAATTAAAAAAATATTATCCGGAAGATCTGGGAAGATCGCAAAACGGAGATTATCATCTGGACATAGTAAGAGCTATGTCTTATAGTGCTTTAGGGCAGAAAGAAAAAGCGGCAGGAATTATTGAAAGACTGCTGGCTACAAGAGGTTATGTCAAGGGAATGTATGATCATTACCAGCTGGGAGTAATTTACTTTGAGCAGGGAAAATATGACAAAGCCCTTGAGAATTTTGAAAAGCAGAGCAAGGAATATAACTTTGCCGAAAACATATACTTTAAAAGTAAAGTTTCTAAAATCAGAAACAAGGATTATTTGGATTTAAAAACGTGGGCATTGCAGACGTACGATGAAGGAAAGACCATGAGAGATGGTTATACTCATCATTTTAAAAGTATCTACAGACAGGATATTGAAGAATTGTAGATGAAAATCAATAATCAAAAATTTACTTATGAGCAACGAGTTACAAAGCATAAAAAATCGTTTCGGAATTATTGGAAATTTTCCGGCACTTAACCGGGCTTTAGAAAAAGCCATTCAGGTTGCGCCTACGGATATTTCCGTCCTTGTAATAGGAGAAAGTGGAGTAGGAAAAGAATTTATTCCTAAAATTATACATTCAGAGTCCAGAAGAAAACACCAGCCTTATATTGTTGTAAACTGTGGAGCAATTCCGGAAGGAACAATAGATTCCGAATTATTCGGGCATGAAAAGGGAGCGTTTACCGGAGCTACAGCCACCAGAAAAGGGTATTTTGAAGTTGCAGACGGCGGGACAATCTTTTTAGATGAGGTTGGAGAGTTGCCGCTACAGACACAGGTCCGCCTTTTAAGAGTTCTGGAGAGCGGTGAATTCATGAAAGTAGGTTCATCTCAGGTACAGAAAACCAATGTAAGAATTGTTGCTGCTACCAATGTTAACATGATGAAGGCAATTCATGACGGAAGATTCCGTGAAGACCTTTATTATCGTCTGAATACGGTTCAGATTGATATGCCGCCTTTAAGAGAACGAAAGGGCGATATCCACTTGTTATTCAGGAAATTTGCCATAGATTTTGCGGAGAAATACAGAATGCCTGAACTTGAGCTGGAGCCAAGTGCAGTTCATTATATTGAAAATTATTCTTTTCCCGGGAATGTCCGCCAGTTGAGAAACCTGGTTGAACAAATGACCGTGGTTGAAAGAATCAGAAATATAAATGCAGAAAAGCTGGCAGAATATATCCCGATGGAAACCCACCTTCCAATGGTAGTAAATACACCGGGAACTCCTAAGCAAACAGATTTTGGAAGTGAAAGAGAAATTATGTATAAAATTCTCTTTGATATGCGTAATGATATCAATGATTTAAAATCCTTAACTTCGGAATTAATAAAGAACAGAGGAACAGCTGATTTAAGCAATCATGAGAAAAGCCTGATTAACAGGATTTATACTCCAGAAGCTCAGCCACAGGTAAGCTCAGGCTCTTTACTCTATTTTGAAAATAATGATGAGCCAGCGGTTCAGACACCAACCATTATTTCAAATTCTGATGACAGCTATGAAGATATAGAAGATATTGAAGTGGAAGAAAACAGACCGGAATCTCTCTCTCTTCAGAATAATGAAAAAGATCTGATCATCAAAGCATTGGAAAAACATAAAGGACGTAGAAACAGAGCAGCGGATGAGCTGGGTATTTCACAAAGAACTTTATATAGAAAAATAAAACAGTATAATCTGGAAGACTAGAATAGAACACTAAGTAATGAAAGTAAATTTAAAACCTAAACCGATCAACTTTAAACTCGGAGAATATCTTAATAAAGGACTGGATCTTTTAAAGAAAGACTTTGGAAATATTTTAGTAGCATTTTTAGTATGCTGTGTCATGTCTATTATTCCTTTTTGTGCCGTATTGGCCATGGGGAATTTGTACAAATATCTCCAAAAGATTCATAGAAATCAACCAGCAAGTCCTGGAGATATCTTTGATTTTAAAGATTTTATGCCGTATTTTATTTTACAGCTTATTGTTTTCGGTGGAATGGTATTGCTTTATATTCCTTTGGTGATTGTTTTGGCTTTAACGGGTGCTATCTCTGAACCGAACGAACCTAACAGGTTAGCTGTGGTCTTTATGATTCCATATATATTTTTGATGGTTTTCGCCATTTACTATATTGTATTAAAAGCATTTTATATGGTTCCATTAATAAGCTTAAAGGGAATCAATGACATTAAAACAGCATGGAATATTTCAAAGGTAATGACTAAAGGAAATTTATTGTCTATCTTTCTATTCTCACTGATCGTGAGCCTTTTATCTCAGATCGGAATTATAGCTTGTGGTATAGGTCTTTTTCTTACGTTACCATTTATGTATACTGCTAATTATTTTGCTTTCGAAGATGCTCTTCAACAAATTGAGTATGATGAAATTACTGAAATCGGGTCAAAAAATGAATACTAGAATTAAAAATATAAGGCTGAAACAATCATTTATAATGATGATGCTCTTTGCTTCGCTGGGAGTTTTAAATTCATGCTACAGCTTTACCGGATCATCGCTTACAGATGAGAAAACTGTTCAGATTAATGAGTTTCCCAATAATGCTTCCCTGGTGAATCCGGCATTATCCCAACAATTTTCTACTGATATTCAGAACAGATTTTTACAAAGAACAACTCTTAAGGGGACTAAAGAAAATCCTGATATCCTGATAGAAGGGGAAATTACAGATTATGCTATCGGTACTACCACCATTAGTTCGAATACCCAACCTGCTGCTTCCGGCGGTGTAATACAGCAGGCTCAGAATAAACTTACCATTACGGTAAAAGTGCACTATGAAAATAAAGTGCATCCGGATTCCAGTTTTGACAGAACCTATAGTGACGAAGCTGCTTTTAACAGCAATTTATCATTAAGTGACATCGAAGCCACTCAAGTGAAGCTTGTGACAGAAAGAATTATTAATAAGATATTTAACGATATTGTAGCGAATTGGTAAGATGAATCCCAGAGTTTTAGAATTAATAAAAAATCCGAAAAATATTCAGTTCGAGGACCTTGGTCTTTTGAAAGAGGAGATTCATGCTTTTCCTTACATTCAAAATATCAGAGCCCTTCACCTGTATGGAGTTCATTTATACGAAAAAGAAAATTATCAGAAAGAACTCTCTACAACAGCAGCTTATACCACGGATAAAAAGATTCTTTATCAGCTGATAAACGGCAAAATCAAACAGGAACCTAAACCTGAGCCGATAGAAGAGAAACAACCTTCTAAAACCGCTGATAAAGCAAGCAGATATACCTATAAAGGATTTCCTATTAAAAGAGAGGAAGTTGCATCGGCAGAACCAACCGAGGAAGCTTGTCCGGTGCCTGTCAATCATGATGTTAAGCACATCTACGTGAATGGCGAGAGAAACAGAATCTTATTTGAAGGAGAAGAAAACTTCCTTGAAGAAGAAAATACATCTATTATTGATCTTGAATCTACCTTTGAATCCGGAACGTTAGTGACCCAAAAGGCTGAAACAACGATGCCTGAGACGGCTAAAGATATAAATGAAGATGCTCAACCGGAAATCGATGAACATGTCGGAGAAGAATTTACTCCTGAAACGATCATCAATGAAGACCTGATTTCTACCGAAGCACAGGAAGAAAAAGTAGAAGATAAAGAGGACGTGAGCTTCCACGAAACAGAAGCTTTATTACCTGAAATAAATATTGAAGAAAATGTTTCTGAAGAGTCTTTGGAAACAGAAACGTCCAATGAAAACGAAGATATTCTCCCTTCTTCTGATCCTGAAGCTGTTGTTCCTACAGATGCAGAGTTAAGCTTCCATAAGACAGAAGAGTTTCTTCCGGATGTTAAAATGCAGGTAAATAACGAAGAGGTTACCGCATCTGCTGAAATTCCTCAATCGAATGTCAACAAACATGAGGAAGAGATGAGGCGTCTGATTGAAGAAGTAGAAAAAAAGATGAAAGAAACCAAGCCTGCTCTTCAGGAAAAAGAAGAAGAGCCGGAGCCGGTTGAAGATCATGAAATCAGCTTTGCGGACACTCAGAATTTTCACTTCTGGTCGACAGAAAAAGAAGAGGTTTCAAAAGTTGAGGAGGTAAATCCAGAAACTGAAAAACCAATAACAAATGACACTCCGGCACCAGTTGAAGCTTTAGCTCCGGAGGTCGTTGAAAATGTTGATGATACAGCTCAGGTTGAAGTGCAGACTGCATGGAAGCCAATGAGCGTTGAATCTAATCTTCCTGACTCTTTAATTAATAAACCTGCAGCCAGTACAGCACCTGTAAATGAGGTATCTGAGAGTGTAACGACTCCAGATATCCCTCAAACTGAAGTCGGCGAAGAATTAATTGAGTCTGAAGAACCAGCGGACACTGAAGAGTCTTCCCACGAAGAAACTAAACCTGTCACTGAAGAAAATAAAGACGTCCCTGAAGAACAGTCAGAGAACGTTGAAGAATTGGAGGACGCTTCTGATAAGGTTGTACCAAAAGAAGAAGCTCCTGTAATGAATGTTTCCTTCTTTACTACGGATATCTCAACATTAAAGGTTGAAGAGAAAGAAAAAGAAGGTAAAGAAGAACCTGTGGAAAGCAAAAAAGATCAGGAACCGGTAGTGAAGAATACTCCATCTCCAGCAGATAGCAATGTTCCGGGATTTATCAATACATGGCAAAGCTGGCTGAAAATCGATAGAACAGAAGAGCTGGTAAAAGAGAAGGAAGTGATCAAAGAAAAGGCTATTGAAACCTTTATTGAAAACAATCCAAGAATCAGCCAGTTAAAAGAGGAAAGTAGCTATGTTGTTAAAGAGAAAAATGATGATATCTCCCATTTGATGACAGAAACCCTGGCGAATCTTTACTTTGAACAGAAACTGTATACAAAAGCGATTAAAGCATTTGAAATATTAATCAAGAAAAATCCTGAAAAAAAGAAATATTTTGAGTCCAAAATTCAGGAAATAAAAGATTTCAGAAGTAAAAACTAGAAAAAAGGTGTAGCAATTAAACTACACCTTTTTTTATTTTTGAATGACTGTTTTATTCCTTCTCAATTTCCTCCAGGCCTTACGTCCATATACCATAACAAGGATGAGTAGAACAATAGCGAAAATGGCTGCTAAAACGGGCATTACCATCGCTAAAATGGCCATTATTCCGGCTCCCGCAGTTTCAGTTGTTCCCACCACGGAGTTTCCCAACCCTCCGGTAGTAGCGGTGGATGCTGCCCTGATTCCTGCAAACCCGGAGCTTATGGTCGCAGCAGTTCCTCCCCCTGCAATTAATGCCAATGCCCACTGAGGAAACGTTCCCAGCTCTGCAAACTGACTGGCAAATAGTAAAGAACCAGCTACAGTTGCGAGGGGAATGGAAATAGTATCTAATAAATGATCTATAAAAGGAATATAATAGGCCAGAATCTCTGCTACGGTTGCTATTCCCGTTGTAATAAGAGTGGGCAAGCCTGCCAGCCATTGAAACTCATCACTCATCGGTATCCAGTGAAAGTAGGAAGCAAGACTGACAAAGAACATGGGTAGAAAAACCCTGAAGCCTGTAGCAGCCGCCAAACCGATACCAATAAAAGCACTCAGTATATAGGAAAAATAGGGAACATTGTCTAACATCTTAATTTTCAGATTTATTGTTTCCTATAAAATTACAAAAAGTATCCGAAATTCAGAAGTGTACAGTTGGGTACTGTTCATAAAAGCTCAACAACTCCTGAATAAAATCGTTACATCAGTCCATGATTGGATGAAAATTATTTCTTCTGAGCTTCGCAAAGCTTAATAAATTGAACCTCTACATCCTGAAACTTTGGGGGCATCTCGGAAGAAACCCAGAAGAGCATGGCAAGTGTTTTTTCACCAAAAGCACTCTTAAAAAGATCTTTATGAAGACGATAGCATTCTCTGAGAAGCCTTTTTATACGGTTTCTGTGAACTGCTCTCTTAAAGTATCGCTTGGAAACAGACACTCCAAACTTGCCATTTTCTATAGGTAAGTTGGGCTTATCCTTCAGAATAATAATTCTTAAATTCCTGGAAGTTCTCCATTTACCTTTTTCGAAAAGTAAACTTATTTCAGTGTTTTTTTTGAGTTTTTCAGCTCTGGAATACTTAAAATTCTGCATTAATCTTTTTTCACTAAATAATTAATCACTTCAGCCGCTGCGTAAAGTCCAAAAATGGCAGGCATATAGCTGATCGTTCCGTAAAAGGATCTTTTGTAATTTGTTCCGTCTGTCATTTTCAGGCTTTCCTCATCCTGAATATCATTAGAAAAAACGCAACGTACACCTTTGTCTATTTTTACTTTTCTAAGCCTTTTTCTGATCTGTCTTGCAAGATGGCAATGCTCGGTTTTGCTGATGTCTCTTACCAGTACCTTACTTGGATCAGTTTTTCCACCTGCGCCCATGGAGCTTACCACCTTTATTTTTTTTCTTTTAGCAGAAATAATTAAGCTTAATTTAGGCGTGACGCTGTCTATGCAATCTAATACATAATCAAACGGTGCCGAGTCCAGTACTTCATCCATTCTTTCAGGATTCAGAAACTCGTTGATTTTCGTTAATTTAAGATCAGGATTAATGTCCAGAAGTCTTTCCGCAACAACCTCTACTTTATGTTTTCCAACAGTAGACCGTAGAGCAGGGAGCTGTCTGTTTACATTGGTAATATCTACCGTATCACCGTCTACTATGGTCATACTTCCAACACCGGCTCTGGCCAAAAACTCAGCAGCAAAAGAACCAACACCTCCCAATCCCACAACAAGAACAGTTGCCTTATTCAATTTTTCCAAACCATCTTCTTTAATAAGGAGCTCAGTTCTTTCCAGCCAGTATTTATCCATTTTTTATCGTATGTAAGTTTTCTACAATTTGTTCGTTGAGTTGTTCCAAAGAGATTCCTTTTATTTCAGAGACTTTCAGGTATAATTCCTCGATGTTGAAGTCATCATTGTCAGTTTCTAAAAAGATCTTGTCTGTTGGAGTGCTTTTTAAAATATCCTGCAAAGATAGATTATACAAAACAGCTTTTCCAAAACTCAGATAAAAATTATGAGCAAGAAGGTCTTCCGCAATTGGCTTCTTTTTATTAAAACCATGAATAATCATGGCTTGTTCAGCTTTCTTTTTAAATGAAATAACTTCATAAAATTTTCTTACACAATGTACAATAACCGGTTTTTTCACTTCATTGGAAATTCTGATCTGCTGTAAAAAAACGTCTTCCTGAATTTTCTGATCAATCGGGACCAACGAATCCAGACCACATTCTCCAATGGCAAAACAGTTGTCATACATCGTATTTCTCATCCAATCCAACTGCTGTTTTATATTGTTTATATCAATATCCTTGGGGTGAATTCCAATAGAATACGGGAAATCGGGCGGAACTTCTTTTGCCAGATTATAAATTCCGTTCCTGATATATTTTTTATGATGGTGAAAATCAAAAAATTCCATATCCAAAAATACTATTTTCCAGATTTAATCTAAAATTATTAAACGTACGTTTATAAATGTGTTAAAAATTTCTTAACTTTACTCAAAGTACACTTTATGAAAAAAAAATTTACAGAAAAACAGATTCACATACTCGACATTGCGGAAGAGTTGATCGCCAAAAAAGGGTATGAAGGAACTTCTGTAAGAGATATCTGCTCAAAGGCAAATATTAACGTCGCCATGATTTCCTACTACTTCGGTTCAAAGGAAAAAATGATGTCCTACTTGTATCAGTACCGGGTGCTTAAAACGAGAGAAAATTTCTCTGAGTTTGCTGATACCATTAAAGAAGGTAAGCCGGAGATGCAGATGCGTGAAATGATTAAATATATCGTTTCCCAATTATTTAAATATAACTATTTTCATGGGTTTGTTACTCAGGAGCTTCGCCATACAGAGAATTTAAAAGATGAACTTTTGGATTTCTATCAGCTATTTGTTAAAAAGCTCGATGAAGTCATTAAAAAAGGAGTAGCGTCCGGCGTTTTTACCTTTACACCGAAGCCTGAGGACATTCTTACAATGATAATAGGTTCCACCTTATTTGTGATCAGGAATAAGAATTTTTATGAACTGTACGTTCCCAGTAAAAACGAAGAAACATACACCAAAGAAGCCGAGAAAAAAGTGAGAATGAATCTTCTTTTAAGTGTTTTTGCGATTTTGGGATACGCTGCAGACTAAAATTACGTTAAATATTCATAAAAAAAAATCTATTGACAAAAAAGTTATATTTTTGCAAATTAGTAAATCGGCTGTATAATCCGAAAACTGTTGAATTTTTTATATGAAAAAATATATTTTAGGTCTTTTTGCTGTAGCAGTGGTCGCTTCATGTGTTAGTCGCCAGGAAAAAGCAATGAAGAGTGCTGATAAAGATTTTATCTTAAAAGCAGCGAATGATAACTTCGCTAAGAAAAAGTGGAAAAATGCATTGGCTCTTTATGACAGGCTTGCCAATCTTGTGGCAGGAACTGATGATTTTCCTAATGTAGGTTTCAATACTGCTTATGCCAACTATTACGATAAAGTTATAAACTGGCAGGGCATCAATTTAAAAATTTTGCAGTCAATTTCCCAAAAGATCCAAGAGCAGAAGAGGCAGCGTATATGTCAGCTCTTTGTTATTATGAAGGGTCTATGGACTATAACCTGGATCAAACCAGTACAGAATTGGCTATTAATGAACTTCAGGACTTCCTGACGAACTATCCCAATTCTGAAAGATCTAAAAATATTACCCAGCTTATCGATGAATTGTCTTATAAGTTAGAGTTTAAGGCTTACGAAAACGGAAGACAATATTTCAAAATGGGAGAGTATAAAGCCTCTAGTGTAGCTTTAGAAAATGTATTGGAAGACTTTCCAAGTACAAAACTTCGTCCGAAAATTTATGATTATATCATGAAGGCTCGTTACGAATTAGCAACAAAGTCTGTTTATAGTCTTAAAGATGAGCGTATTGAGAGCGCCCTTACTTATGCTAAGTTAGTAGAAAAGGAACTTCCTAATACGGAATATTCTAAAACAGCTGCTGATTTAAGAGCAAAGCTGGAAAAAGAAAAGAAAGATTTTGTTGTTGTTAAGAAACAAACAGAAGCAAGAATTGCAGCATTAACAGAAAGACAAAAAAGAGAGGCTGCAAGAGTGGCTGATAAGAGCAAAACGGATCAGCAGGTGAAAGATCAGATCAGTAACGAAAAGCAGGCAAAGCAGATGCAGAGGGATAGTGCGGCACTTAAGACCCCTCCACCTGCAGCGACTTTCAAAATTCAAAGATAATTCGTAAATTTGCCATCTTAAAATAAAAATAATTTTCTCAAAATGAGTGTAAAAGATACAAAAGCAGAAGTAAATACGATTACTTACGACAAAGATAAGATTGAAGATAAAGTAGGTTCTATCTATGAAGCTATTGTTATCATGGGAAAGAGAGCAGAGCAAATCAATGCGGAGATCCGTACGGAACTTCACAATAAATTGGATGAGTTTGCTGTTCACAATTCTACATTAGAAGAAGTTTTCGAAAACAGAGAACAAATTGAGATCTCTAAACATTACGAAAAACTTCCAAAACCTACTTCAATTGCTATTGAAGAATGGTTGAATGAAGATATCTATTTCAGAAAAACAGAAGACAGAAAATAATTTTTCCTGTTTTTTAATAAATAAAGGTCATAAAGGAATCAGTTTCTTTTATGACCTTTACTGTTTTAACAGGTGATTGTGGTAAAAAATAAGTATTTTAGTACTTCAAAAATTAAAACTAAATGAGTGTTTCCGGTAAAAAAATACTGATCGCCGTGTCAGGAGGTATTGCGGCTTACAAAGTTCATTTCCTGATCAGGGATTTTATTAAAAAAGGAGCCGAAGTACAGGTGCTTATGACGCAGGATGCTGAACAGTTTGTAACAAAACTGAGTTTGGCGACATTATCCAAAAAACCGGTGTATTCAGATTTTTATGGAGATAACGGAACCTGGAATAGTCATGTAGAAATGGCACTATGGGCCGATGTAATGATTGTGGCGCCCTGCACTGCCAATACTTTGTCTAAAATGGTTCACGGAATGTGTGATAATCTGGTAATCGCTACCTACATGTCGGCAAAATGCCCGGTATTTATTGCTCCGGCGATGGATCTTGATATGTATGCACACCCTTCTACTAAGAAGAACCTTGAACTTGCAGAAAGTTTCGGACATCATATTATTCCTGCAGAAAGCGGTGAATTGGCAAGCGGATTGATCGGGCAGGGAAGAATGGCTGAGCCGGCAACTATTCTGAATGCTATTGACCAGTTTTTTGAGAATACTCATTCAACGAAAAATCTTCAGGGTAAAACGGTTCTGATTACAGCAGGTCCTACCTATGAAGCGATTGATCCTGTAAGATTTATAGGAAATCACTCCTCAGGAAAAATGGGATTTTCCCTGGCTGAAGAAGCCTCAAAAAGGGGAGCAAAAGTGATCTTAATCTCGGGACCAAGTACTCAGACTCTACACGATAAAAATATAGAATTACACAAAGTAACTTCCGCTAAAGAAATGCTGGCAAAGGTATTTGAGTTTTATGACGGAATAGACATCGGAATAGCCAGTGCCGCGGTAGCAGACTACGCTCCAAAGGAAATTGCAAAGGAAAAAATCAAAAAAAATGATGAAAATCTGACGATTGAACTGGTTAAAAATCCGGACATACTTAAAACAATGGGAGAAAAGAAAACCCATCAGTTTTTAGTAGGATTTGCCCTGGAAACCCAGAATGAAGAAGAAAATGCAAAAGGAAAACTGGAAAAGAAAAATCTTGATATGATTGTTCTGAATTCACTACGTGATGAAGGAGCCGGTTTTAAAAACGATACCAATAAGATTAAAATATTTACAAAGACTGAAAAGAAAGAATTTAATCTTAAATCGAAAGATGATGTCGCTAAAGATATTCTCAATTTTGTAGAAGCTCAACTTTTAAAATAATTTTAATAAATTTCCGTTCTCAATTATTAATAAGACAATGAAAAAAATTATAAGTTTATTTTTTCTCTTTTTCATATATACCTCGGGGTTTTCTCAGGAGCTTTTAGCAACGGTTCAGGTAAATTCCCAACAATTGGGGGGAAGTAACCAGCAAGCCTATAAGTCATTGGAAAAAAGTCTCAGAGACTTTATTAATAATACCAGCTGGACAGGAAAGAAACTCCAGAATTTTGAGAAAATAAAATGTGGTTTTGCTCTTGTGATCTCCGGGAAAGACGGAAACAGATATCAGGGCTCTATTGTAATTCAGGCAGTGCGTCCTGTTTTTAATACAACTTATGAGTCTCCTTTACTCAATTTACAGGATCAGAGATTATCTTTTGAATATGTTGAAAATGAGAATCTTATTTTTAATGAAAGACAGTTCTCCGGAAAAAACCTTACCGATATTATCAGCTTCTACGTCTACCTTATTTTAGGATACGATGCAGATAGTTTCCAGTCTATGGGTGGAACACAATGGTTTACAAAAGCCCAGCAGATTGCCCAGAACTCCCAGAACAGAAATTATGACGGATGGAATACCATTAATGAACCGAGAAGCCGTTCCATACTGATCAATGAGATCATGAATCCTAACTGGAGCCAGCTTCGTTCAACAATATATACTTATCACAGAGCAGGATTAGATAATCTGTTTAATCAGGATCAGACTCCGGCTAAGAAGGTTATCTTTGATGCACTGATGCAACTTAGAACCTACGAAAACTCATTCCAGCAGAGTTATTTTTTCAATCTGTTTATGGACGGTAAAAGCGACGAGATCTTTAATATCTTCAACTCCGGAAATAACGGAGGGATCATCCTGAATGATTTAAAGCAGACGATGATTATCCTTTCCCCGAAAAATATTGACAATAAGTGGAATAAGTGGAAAGTGTAGAGACTCTGTTTTCTGCTATTGAATTCTGACATCTAAAGTTTTATATTTGCATTTAAAGTAACCAGTCATTTATCAATGCTTTCGAGAATTTACATTAAAAACTTTGCCTTAATTGATACGCTTGAAGTATCACTGAAAAACGGTTTACAGGTAATAACCGGTGAAACCGGTGCAGGTAAATCTATTATTCTGGGCGCCCTCAGACTTATTTTAGGAGAAAGGGCAGATGTGAAATCCATCTCTAAAGCAGAAGAAAAAAGTGTTGTAGAAACTGAATTTGCTCTAAATAATCAATTTAAAAAGTTTTTCATAGAAAATGATCTTGACTATGAATTACAAACCATCATCAGAAGGGAGATTCTACCTTCAGGGAAATCAAGGGCATTTATCAATGATGTTCCTGTAACCCTGGATGTGCTTAAAGAACTTTCTTCGCAACTGATTGATATCCACTCTCAATTTGAAACTTCCAATCTCTTTACGTCCGAATATCAGTTTAAAATTATTGACGGACTTTCAGAGAATAAAAAAATAATAGAAAATTATCAGCAGGAATTTTCTGACTTTCAGGTATTAAAGACGTTACTTAAAAAGCTGAAAGCCCAGCTTTCGGAAACGACTAAAGAAAGTGACTATAAAGAATTTTTATTGAATGAACTGGAAGAATTAAAATTGGATGACGTAGATTTTGAAGATGTACAGAACCAGCTTTCTATTCAGGAAAATGCCGGGATGATTTCTGAAAATGTAGGTCAGATCCTTTCAAGATTCCATCAGGAGGAAATTGGCATTCTTTCCTTTTTTAACGAAGCCAAAGCCAAGCTTTCCAGAATATCTGAAGTGTCTACGAGCTTTGCCGAGCTCAACGAAAGACTGGAGACCTCTTTTGTGGAATTAAAAGACATTATTTCCGAGCTGGAAAATGAAGCAGAAAAAGTAGAAATCAATCCTGAAAACTTAATCTATCTTACAGAACTAAATAATAAGATCAACGCTTTGTTCTTAAAACATAACGTTTCAGATCTTGATGAACTGATTGCCGTTAGAGATGAACTTGCCGGAGATCAGAAAGGAGCTTCAGCACTTGAAGCCCAAATCGAAGAAACAGAAGGAAATATTGCTGAAAAGGAAAAAACACTTCAGGTTCTTGCCGATAAACTTTCAAAAAACAGACAAAAAAGTATTCCTGTTTTTATCAAAAAAGCAGAAGGACTTCTTAAAAACCTTGGTCTTGAAAAAGCTAAAGTAGATATCGAGCTCCAGAATACCTCTGAATTTAATTTATTCGGAAAAGAAAGTATTCAGCTTTTATTCCAGGCGAACTCTGGTTTTCCGTTAAAACCTATTCAGACTGCTATTTCCGGAGGAGAAAGATCAAGGGTAATGCTTGCCGTAAAGAAAATTATTGCTGAAAGTGATGAGCTGCCAACACTTATTCTGGATGAAATTGATACCGGAGTTTCAGGAAAAGTAGCGGAAGAGATAGGAAATCTTATGAGGGAGATGTCCGGAGATATGCAACTGATCGTGATCTCCCACTTGGCGCAGGTAGCTGCTAAAGGAAATGATAACTATAAAGTAGTGAAGCAGGACATTGCCGGAAAAACCCAATCCACCATTATTCCTTTAAATGATGAGGAAAAACTTAATGAAATTGCCCAGTTGCTTTCAGGAAGCAAAATTACCGAAGCCGCTTTAGCACAGGCAAAAGAGTTAATTGGCTAGAATACTGTAACATATTTACTATTCTGAGGACTAATGTAAGAAACTAAAATATGTTTCTAAAGTTCCTTAGGCTTGAAATCAAGAGCTTTTTTCGCGGTACATCTTTAGGGATCAATCTCACCATGAAAATCCTTCGGTTTATCGGGATTCTCTATTTTATGGCATGCCTTGCGGGAGGTGCTTTTCTGGTGTATTTTTTTGCACAGGAGAAAATGCATCAGGATCCGTTAAAACTCGTGTCAAAATTCTTAATTGTTGCCTGGATTGCAGATCTTACCCTGAAATATCTCTGGCAGGAAATTCCCACACAGAATATAAAACCATTTCTTACTTTGAACATAAAGAAGAATACATTGGTGAACTATATGCTGGTGAAAACGTTTCTCTCTGCATTCAGCTGGCTGAATTCCCTTTTCTTTATTACTTTCTCCGGGATTCTTCTTTTTAATGGATATAGTTTTCCAGGAGTTCTTGCATGGTTCATCGGAATTTCTGCATTATTTTACCTGAACAGCTTTTTAAATATTTTCTTTAACGATAAAGAAATGGTAGCGGTGGCCACGGGAATAGTTTGTGTAGGACTTGGCGTTTTGGCATATTATAATATCATTCCGGTACTAAGCTACTCTGAAAAGGTTTTTTACAGCTTTTATGAGTTGAAATATCCCGCATTGATCCCCATCACCTTGTTTGTCGGCTTATGGATGATTTGTTTTAGATACATCCGCAAAGAATTCTACCTCGATCAGGGATTGGAAGCTAAAAAAACAATTGGAAAAACAGAAAATATCGCATTTTTAAATAAATATGGTGCTATCGGTACATTTATTAATAACGACATTAAAATGTTGAGAAGGAATAAAGTAACCAAGGGTATCCTTTTCGGTAGTTTTATGTTCCTTTTCTACGGATTGCTGATGTTTTCGTCATCTCTGTACAAAACGCCTGCAATGATGATGTTCATGGGACTATTTGTGACGGGTGGATTCCAGTTTTTATTCGGACAGAGGGTGCCGGCATTCGATAGTTCATATTATCCTTTGATGATGACATTGAATGTTCCCTATAAAGAATATTTAAAAGCTAAGTGGTGGCTAATGAACATTATGACGGCTGTTTCTATCATTGTAGCATTATTTTATACCTATTTCGGATGGGAAGTGTATATTACTTTTTTTGCTGCCGGACTGTATAATATTGGCGTTAATTCCCAATTTACCCTTTGGTCAGGAGCATTTAACAAAAGCCAGATTGATCTTAATTCAAAAGAGAAAAGACTTGGGCAAAAAAATAGTTTTAATATGGTTTCAATGCTTTTGTTAATTCCTAAAATGCTGCTTCCAATGGCTGTCTTTGCAGTTACCAAATACTTCTTTGGAATGGCTGCGGGAGTGGTAAGTATTGCTGCCTTGGGATTTGTAGGTTTTCTGTTGAGAGAGAAAATCTTTGAAATCATCGTAAAACATTATAAAAAAGAAAAATACAGCACCCTTGATGCCTTTAAAAATAAAGCTTAAATCATGATCAATATCAATAACTTATCCAAAACATACGGAACAGCAACTGTTCTTACTATTGAGAACCTTGAAATTTCCAACGGTGAAACCTTTGGCCTGGTAGGCAACAATGGAGCCGGTAAAACAACCCTTTTCAGCTTAATGCTTGACCTGATTCAGGCGACCACAGGTTCGGTGACTATTGACGGAATTAAAGTGAATGAGTCTGAAGCCTGGAAAAATAAAGTATCAGCGTTTGTAGATGATTCTTTTTTAATAGGCTATCTTACCCCTGAAGAGTACTTTTATTTTATCGGTGAGCTAAGAGGGCAGAATAAAGCTTCTATAGATGAGTTTTTAAAACCGTTTCATGATTTCTTCAATGGCGAAATTCTTGCGTCAGGAAAATATATCCGTGATCTCTCAAAAGGAAATCAGAAGAAAGTCGGAATTGTAGGAGCTATTATTGGAAACCCGGAGATTATTATTCTTGATGAGCCTTTTGCCAATTTGGATCCATCTACTCAAATCAAGCTTAAGAATTTAATTAAAGAACTGTCAAAGCAGGAGGGGGTAACCTTCCTTATTTCCAGTCATGATCTGTCCCATACCACGGAAGTATGTAACAGAATTGTAGTGGTAAACAAAGGAAAACTGGTGAAAGATATCCAGACCAATCCCGAAACGCTGAAAGATCTGGAACATTACTTTGCAGAGCAGGTTTCATCTGCTCCAGAAGCAGAAACGCCTGAAACAGCTGCAGAATAATAAAAAAGGTCAGAAAATATATGTTCTGACCTTTTCAATTTTTTAATCACACATTCCTATAGGAAGCAGGCACATAACAGTTGTTGAGCAAGGATTTTGTACTTCTTCTTTACAACAGGCATAATAGCCGTTAAAAGCGACAAGGTATTTCAGCCTTCCTGAACAGGTATTTGCGGAGTTTCCTCCATTAACTTGTTTTAATTGATTTCGGTTTAATTTTTTCAGATTTTTCATGGTTTGGGATTTTAATTTTTTACTTATCTAAATGTAGGAAAAAAAATAGAGAATAAGTGTTAGAAAATTGATTTTTAGACTTTTAAAGAAAGTATGTACATCAGTGAGACTCTTTTTTTACATTATTTCAAGCATAAAAAACAGATAATTTCAAAAAAATATTTTTTTGTTGTAACCTTTTTTACAATTCATTGTCTTTACAAATAGAAACAGCATAAGAATGAAGCTTTTGTTCGTAAATAAAAAAGATGACTTGTTGAGCCGCCTGAAAAAGCAGGATCCGGTGGCACAAAAGCTTTTCTATGATCAAAATGTAAAAAGGTTTCTGGGGATTAGCAAAAGCTATGTAAGCGATTTGTATCAGGCAGAGGATTGCCTTATCAAAGCATTTTGCAAAATCTTTAAACATATTGAAAGCTTCAGAGGAGAAGCTAACCTGGAAAGTTGGGCAAGAAGAATTGTCGTTAATGAATGCCTGAATTTCATCAAAAGTCATAAAACAGTTTTTTATCTCGATGAAGTCAATCTGTCTTTTTATGATGATACTGATGACCATAAAATTGATGTTGATTTTAATGCACAGGAACTTTTAAATCAGCTTCCGGACGCCTATAGAATGGTTTTTAATCTTTACGTTCTTGAAGAGTACTCCCATCAGGAAATTGCCGATACTTTGCAGATTTCCGTTGCAGTAAGTAAAACTCAATTATTCAGAGCCAAAGAGAAATTAAGAAAGATCTACTTTCAACAACAAAAAAAATTGAAAAATGAGCACGTCTAAAGATAATCTTGAGATGCAGATCAAAAAGCAGATGGAAGAGAGAGAGATTGAACCTTCAAGAGATCTGTGGTCTGAAATACAGCAACAATCAGGAAGCGGCCGATCATCATTGAAAGCGGGATGGTTCTTAGTGGCTGCCTGTATGGTGATGGTTTTAGGATTAGGCAGTATTTTGTTTTTATCCCGGGAGAAGCCCGTTGAAAATTCATCAAAAATAGCTGGCAAGGAAAATAAACCTTCAGCTCAACAACCGCTAATCATATCTGATCGTAAAGACAGCCTGTTGGTGGTGAAAGACGATAAGAGGCATGTGATAAAAAATAAGTTACCACAGGAAACCAAAGAAAATATCAACTCTCCCCTTGTTGCCATTGATCATAAGATGACTACCAGAGGGCCAATTGCAGAGAAAAAAATTGTCCCGATATCCTATTCTCAAACGAAGATTATTGCCCAAGTCGATACCATAAAAGTTCCCGGTAAAAAGAAAAAATATGTAGATCCTGAAACGTTGCTTTTTTCTGTAGAACACAAAGATGTTATTGAGAAAACCAAAGAAAGCAAAGTCGCAACAATAGATCTGAACGGGAAATAATAAATTTTTATAAAGAACAAAAAACAATACTATGATTAATAAAATTATCATGCTGGGATTCGTATGCCTTGTATCCGGATCTGTATATGCGCAAAAAAAACCTTTCAAATTCAATCTTCCCTCAAAAGAAGATACGGAAGTAAGTCCTATTGTAAGGGAAAAGGTTGATGAGTATGCCAGGAAAATAGATGCTATTATAAAAGAAGAAAAGAAGCTCATGGAAGAAGAGCTGCTTGTTGTGCAGAAGCAAAACCTTGATAAGACTGAATTTAATAAACAAAAGGCCGAGATTGCTGCCCGGTATTCACAAAAAATAGATCAGAGAATTGAAGATCTTGGTTTTGATATGGATGATGTCATTCAAAAGCAGGTAAGATATTCTCTATTGAATAATGATGTCACTTCAAAAGAAGAACTGAGAGAAAAACTTTTGAAAAAGTTTCGTCCTACGAAAAATATCACCGGTTACATTTCGTATGGAATTATGAATCTTACCAACTCAAAGGCAGATAATAGCCTGGATAAAAACCTGGGTTATGCAGGAAATCTGGAATTTGGGCTGAAATTGAATTGCCAGTTTAGCAGAACGAGTCCATGGGGGTTGATTTCCGGAATCGGATTTTCCTGGAGAACTCTGAATGTGGACAACAATATGTTCTTTACAAAAGATGCTAATGCTGATGTCTACCTGGAAAAATTTGACAAAAATCTTAGTAAAAGTAAACTGAGAACAGGATATATTATGGTACCGCTTGGAGTACAATATAATTTTTCAAAGCTAAAAAATGCTGGATTGGACATTCAATACAGAGAATATGATAAAGGATTTAAGGTAGGAGCTAATGTGTATGGAGGAGTCAGAATGTCAACGAATAATATCATAAAAGGAGAAGGAATCAGCCAGAGAGAACGGGAAAATTATCAGGTAAATCCTTTTATTTATGGTGGTCAGCTTACAGTATCTTATGGTGATTTCAGTATTTTCGTTAAAAAAGATTTTGGAAATTTCTTTAAAGACGGACGTTTTGAAAGTGATAAAGCTTTGATCTTCGGACTGGCACTTGGATGGTAAAATAATAGCAGACATTATAAAAAACCACCTCACCAGTGAGGCGGTTTTTAGTTTAAAAAGAAATATTTAAAACAAAACAGAGAGTATTTATCTTGTTAAGAAAACCTTGCGGGTAAATGCTTTTTTGTCTTTTGTCTGTATATTGAGTAAATAAACCCCACCCGGTAGGGAAGCTGGCAAATCAAAAACCTCAGATTTTATCTTTGATCGGAATACCTCTGTGCCAAAAGTATTTCGAATCGAAACCTCAGCATCCTGTAAAGAGATATTTCCTTTAAGAATAATCTGTCCTGTAGTTGGATTAGGTGATACGGTTACAACATCTTCTTTCAAAAACATTTTTTGTGAAGTATTTGATGATGGTGCTGAAATCGCAGTGGTATTATTTACAGGAATATTGTAAGAATGACTTAATAGCCGAATTTCACTTTCACTAAGCGCTCTGTTGTAAATCATCAGCTCATCAATATCTGCACGATCCAGTGCAATTTTAATTTTTTTGTGATTAATTCTTTCCTTTTGAGTCCAGGCTGTACAATGGCCGTCTTCGTCTGCAGAACCTCCTCCTGATATCCCGTTAATATAAATACAGGCGTTGTCGAAGTTAGAATCATCTGCTTTTAATACAAGTACATAATGAGCGTATCTACTTCGCAAACTGATTTGCTCCCCTTCAAGTTCCTCACCAATCACAAGATGGTCGGAGAACATATGAAATTTTTCACCGAAAGCTTCCAGTTTGAGATAAGGCTGTGGTCGAGTTGGCGGGAGATACTCTCCCGGATCATTCGGATCTGGAATACGTGGATCTCCTTCTCTTATATTGGCCCAGAATGCAAGAGTAATGTCCCCCGTATAAAGAGAAGAAGATATTTCAGGAGTTTCAAGACTATAGGGTGAAATCGTTGATGTGAGACCCTGCTGGCAGGCAATATTATTTTTGAATTCAGGAAAAATTACAGATGGAGTAAGATTGAATCCAGGTTTTGTACTAAAAGTATTTCCATTAAAAGAAAAATAGTAAAATGGATCATAAGGAACACTTTTACATGCATCAAGGCTAAGTTCTTCCTGATAAGCATAGTAGATTTTTAAGTCATCTACATAATAGCCGGTATTCGATTCATTGATACCATGCAGCTGAAAATTAATTCCTTTATAAGGAACTGAAGTGATGATTTCCAGCGTTCCGCGGTTAGGGTTTTGAGGATCTTTTTTTACCTGATCCAGAATCGCTTCAGCAGTCATACCATCATCATTAAGTGTTGTAATAAAAGTTCTGTTTTTTATGATATAATCTATCGGCTTATTATCGCTTCCAACGCCAATCACAAGTTTAGTAAAAGTTCTGGTGGTTGGAAAAAAGAGTGTCTGTTGAATATTTCTGACATTTCCATATGTACTTATGGTTAAAGTAGAATAATTATCTTCATTAGGGCCGACAGCATTTTGCGGGTTTTGAACACTACAGTTATTGCAACCCTCTGAATAGGCTTTATGGGTTTCACTGCTTGCATAGATTCTATTGTCTAGTTGATAGGCATAATAGATGTTGAGACCTCCATTAAGATTAAGAAGCCCTGCGTTTAAGGTAATTCTAACCCGGTCATAGGGCTTGTCGGTAGTAAATTCTATGGTGCCTTTACTGAAATTGGATCCAGATAATCCGACTTTTAGCATGTCATTATTCACAATCCTGTAATCATTGTTTGAAATGCTTCCGTTAAAGGTTTCCACGGATACACCTGCCAATAATTGTACAGATAGTCCCGATTGGCCGGTACCTATACCAATAACAACTTTAGTATAGCTTTTTGTGGAAGGAAAAATCAGGTTTTGTTCAATCTTTGCTGCTGCCCCTAATGGAATTTGCATAGAAGCATAATTACTTTCATCGGGTCCAACTGTATTTTGCGCATTTTGGACAGAACAGCCAATGCATATACCAGAAATTTGATTGGTTTGACTGCTTACATACACTTTTTGAGCTTGAAAAAATGTGTTTATAAAAAACATCATTATGAATAAAAGCATTCCCTTTCCAAATGAGGGACGTAATGATAAATGGTTTTTCATATATTAATATTTTGGCTATTGTTTTGTTGATTTAAATTTACATATAATGCTTTTATGTTGTATGTTTTTATTTTTTAAAGAGCATTTTTTTGTTTTTAGAGAATGTTTTTATTTGAATGAAATATAAAAAAAAGAGATTGCCGTAAAAACAATCTCTTTTGAGTTCAGATATATAATCTCTATTATTTCAGGCTTCCTACCATATCTTCAGGTTTTACCCATTCATCAAACTGGTCAGCAGTTAACAGACCAAGATTAACAGCTTCTTCCTTCAGCGTGGTTCCGTTTTTATGAGCTGTCTTTGCAATTTTTGCTGCATTTTCATACCCAATATGAGTATTCAAAGCAGTCACAAGCATTAATGATTTGTCTACAAGCTCTTTAATTCTCTCATGATTAGGCTCAATACCCACGGCACAATGATCATTGAATGAAATACATGCATCAGCAATCAACTGAGCAGATTGCAGGAAATTATAAGCCATAACAGGCTTAAATACATTCAGTTCATAATTTCCCTGTGTACCGGCAAAAGAGATCGTAGTATCATTTCCTAAAACCTGAGCACAAACCATTGTCATCGCTTCGTTTTGAGTTGGGTTTACTTTTCCCGGCATAATTGAAGATCCCGGTTCATTCTCTGGAATATGAATTTCTCCGATCCCCGAGCGAGGTCCCGATGCTAATAATCTGATATCCTGAGCAATTTTAAATAAAGAAACTGCCAGTTGCTTTAATGCTCCATGGCTCTCTACAATAGCATCATGGGCAGCAAGCGCTTCAAACTTATTCTCAGCGGTAACCAAAGGAAGATTGGTGAATTTTGCAATATATTCTGCCACCTTTACATCATAGCCGTTGGGCGTATTCAACCCTGTTCCTACAGCAGTTCCGCCTAATGCAAGCTCAGAAAGATGAGGTAATGTATTTTTTAGTGCTCTCAGTCCAAATTCCAACTGAGCTACATATCCGGAAAACTCCTGTCCAAGAGTCAGTGGAGTTGCATCCATCAGGTGAGTTCTTCCTATTTTTACAATATCCTTGAATGCTTTTGATTTTTCAGCAAGCGTATTTTTTAGCTTCTCAACAGCAGGAATCGTTACTTCAACTACTTTTTTATAAGCTGCGATATGCATCGCCGTTGGATAAGTGTCATTAGATGACTGAGATTTGTTAACATCATCATTCGGATGTATTTCAGACTTCTCTCCTAATGTTCCTCCATTATTCACATGAGCTCTGTTGGAAATCACTTCATTGACATTCATATTGGATTGAGTTCCGGATCCCGTTTGCCAGATCACTAAAGGAAACTGATCATTCAGTTTTCCTTCCAGAATCTCATCACAAACTTTAGAAATCATGTCTCGTTTCTCAGCAGCAAGTACACCAAGATCTGTGTTGGTATGAGCCGCAGCTTTCTTAAGATAAGCAAATGCCTCTATAATCTCATGAGGCATAGAACCTTCCGGACCGATTTTAAAATTATTTCTTGAACGTTCCGTTTGTGCACCCCAAAGCTTATCTGCAGGTACCTGCACTTCTCCCATGGTGTCTTTTTCTATTCTATAATTCATAATTATTTATTTGATTTTTCTTTTGTTAAAATGACATCATTAATGTCACCCATGTTCATTGATACATCATAGCTTATAAAACATGTTGGCCCAACTGATTTTAAATTTAATCTCATACCGTTTTGTGATACATCGGAAAGTGTTATAATTCCTTTTGAAAAAAGACAATTTTCGTAACGCTGTGAAGAAAATTTTGCTTCTCTAATCTCAATGACAAATTCATTTTTTTCATTTGTTGTTACATCAGATTTTAGAATAGTAAACTTTTCATTTTGAAAATTAATGAATGAAAAAATAAAGGCATTTGGTTTTTTTTCTAAAATCTCAAATTTAATTGGGTGTTCTTCAATTTTTCCTACCCACATTCCTGAAAGCTGTTTTGTACTTTCGTATGCTATTTGAGCAAAACTGCTATTACAGAAGGTAAAACAGAAAAGAAGGATTATAATATTTTTCATTGCATTTTGGTATGAAATTTTTTAAACTTTTTAGAGTTAAAATAACTTTCCATAAAGTTAAATATAAATGAAAAACCCTGCAATTTATAATCATTATAAATATCAATTTTAATGACTGATTTTGCTCATATTTTTTTACCGGAGCCGTATTTTTGCACAAACAAAAATTGAATGGACTTTAGATATCAGGATCCGTATCCAATTCAGAAAGATGATACGGTGTATAAAAAGCTTACATCAGACTATGTAAAGGTTGAAAAACTGGGTGACAGAGAAATCCTGGCAGTTGATCCAAAAGGATTGGAATTATTAGCTGAAGAAGCTATGGCAGACGTTTCCTTTATGTTACGCTCCTCTCATCTTGAAAGTCTTAGAAGAATCATCGATGATCCTGAAGCAACAGATAATGACAGATTTGTGGCTTACAACCTTTTACAGAACGCTGCAGTAGCTGCAGAAGGAGCACTTCCGTCTTGTCAGGATACTGGAACTGCAATCGTGATGGGTAAAAAAGGGGAAAACGTTTACACAGGAGTAGATGACGGTGAATTCTTAAGCCGTGGAATCTTCAATACGTATCAGAAAAGAAACCTAAGATACTCTCAGGTAGTTCCTTTAACCATGTTTGATGAGAAAAATTCAGGATCAAACCTACCGGCGCAGATTGATATCTATGCTAAAAAAGGAGATTATTATGAATTTTTATTCTTAACAAAAGGAGGAGGTTCAGCCAATAAAACATTCTTATACCAAAAGACTAAATCTTTATTGAACGAAAAATCTCTTGAAGAATTTATCAAAGACAAGATTTCAGACCTTGGAACCGCAGCATGTCCACCTTATCACTTGGCTTTGGTCATTGGAGGAACCTCTGCAGAAGCCAATCTTGCAGCCGTAAAAAAAGCATCTGCAAAATACTATGATCATCTTCCAACGGAAGGTAATGAAGCAGGACAGGCATTCAGAGATCTTGAATGGGAAGATAAAGTTCAGAAAATATGCCAGGAAAGTGCTATTGGAGCACAGTTTGGTGGGAAATATCTTACTCATGACGTAAGAGTAATCAGACTTCCTCGCCACGCTGCATCTTGCCCGGTAGGAATGGGAGTTTCATGTTCGGCAGATAGAAATATCAAAGGAAAAATAACCAAAGAAGGAATTTTCCTTGAGCAATTAGAACAGGATCCTAAAAGATTCTTGCCTGATACTCCACCACACCTGGAAGAAGCTGTAGAAATTAATTTAAATAAGCCGATGCCTGAAATTCTGGCTGAGCTTTCAAAATATCCGATCAAAACAAGATTAAAGTTAAACGGAACATTGATCGTTGCAAGAGATATTGCCCACGCAAAGATTAAAGAAATCATCGATAGCGGTAAGTCAATGCCGGAATACTTCAAAAACCATCCTATTTATTATGCAGGTCCCGCTAAAACTCCGGAAGGAATGGCTTCAGGAAGCTTCGGACCAACTACTGCCGGAAGAATGGATGTGTATGTAGATGAGTTCCAAAGCCATGGCGGAAGTATGATCATGCTGGCAAAAGGAAACAGAAGCAAAGATATTACCGATGCTTGTCATAAATACGGAGGATTCTATCTTGGATCAATCGGTGGACCGGCTGCTATCCTTGCAAAGGATAATATTGTATCCGTAGATGTAGTAGACTTCCCTGAATTGGGTATGGAAGCAGTAAGGAAAATTGAAGTAAAAGACTTCCCTGCCTTTATTATTACTGATGATAAAGGAAATGATTTCTTTGCAGATCTTGCCCACTAAAAAGATTGATGAAAAGACGATAGATAAGCGATCTATTATATATCCATCTATTATCTGATCATCTAAATCTTGTTTAAAATTAAAATAAATTAAAAAATAGAGACTGTATCTTTTGTGTAAAAAAGAAAAAAGCTTTATTTTTGCCTAAAATCTTTAAGAGAATGATAACGATTTTATCAGCATTTTGGCCGTTCTACCAGTTCCTATGGACTGTATTCTTTATTACTATGTTTTTAGTAGGATTCTGGTGTATTTTTATGTTCTTCGGATTAGTAATCCCAATGTGGCTAACTGAAGGTTTGAAAGAGTACTTCGGAAAAGTGAAGCCTTTCGATCCTGAAGATATCAGAAGAAAGCTTGTTACAGAACAGGAAGGTGTAGAAACCATTTACAGCCAGCCTAAAGGGAACGGACCTTTCATTCACGATCACGGACATCATCATTAATTGATTGTCATTGCTTTTTCACCTGAATTCTGAAAAAGTAATATCAAAGCAAAACAACATATATAAAACCGCTTAATTTTTTTAAGCGGTTTTTCTATGTATTGTTTCTCAGGTGTTCAGGAGATATTCCAAATTTCTTTTTAAATGCACGGGTGAAATTCTGAAGATACTCATATCCGCACTCGATCGCTATTTCTTTAATCATGATTTCTTTATCCGTAATCAGTTTTCTTGCCTTTAGCATCCTTAGCTCTGAAATATATTGAGTTATAGTCATATCATATTGTGCTTTGAACTCCTTTCTTATACTATTCTGATTCATGCCTATTCGTTTCCCGATTTCCTCTGCTTTAATATTCCTGTCGTAATTTTCATCAATAAATTTTTTCACAATCTCAGAAGTTTTAGACTTTGATTCCACATCATCCTTTTTATCAAACTGTTCGAAAATGAGAATCAGCAGTTTAATAATCTTGGCTTCTATAAATAATTTCTGCATTACACCTTCTCTGGGATAATCTGCAATTTCCTTTATAATCATATGCATTTCAACAGTCATAGGAGCCGGAGATTCTTTGTGAAGAAAGATAAAATTGTTTTGTATCATATTTTCCACTATTTGGGTCCCTTCACGACTGTGTTCCGGATGGATGAGGTTCAGAATATGGTTGTAACTTATTTTTATGTGCAGATATTCTAGTGCTTCGATGCTTTCTGCCCATAAATCAGCACTGCTTTCTTCAGGAGAGTAATGAAGGATATATTGATTTTTTTTTAACAGAAATGGAGACGAAAGGTGATGAAGTCTGATACTGATATCCGAATTGAGCACAAAAAAAAGGGTAAAGCCCGATTGATCTGAAAAAAATGGAGATTTTACTTCTTCACTTCTAGACCTTTCCTTCATTATGATCTCAATATCTGCAGATCTGAATATCAGCCCGTTATTTTGTTGGTTCCTCATACAACACATTTTTACAGCCATGGTACAACTTAAAATCAATAAAGTTCCGGATAGGATAACTAAAAGTTGGGAAATGATAACCCCGGGTTAATTATGTACGGTACTTTTGCGCAAAATTAAATTAAATTTAGAATAAATAAAAATAATATTATATGCTTGAAAATTTATATTCTATCATACAAAGAACATATATCGGTGCAATACTGGTTATGACAGGCACTGTTTTACATGCTCAGACTACACCACAAAACTGTAATAATACCGATCCCGGGGTAAATGCAGGAGATATAGGATGTGTGAGTTTTACTTACCAGGGGCAGCAGGTTTCTTACGCTACAGTAAGAGGGGCAGACGGAAAAATATGGCTTCAACAAAATCTTGGAAGCTCGCAGGTTGCTACCGCTGTAGCGGATGAAGATTCTTATGGAGATCTTTTCCAGTGGGGAAGATGGGATGACGGTCATCAGTTAAGAACTTCACCAACAGGTCCGGCACCGGCACAGAATACTCCTGTTGGGATTACTTCCGGATCTTATATTACGGGTTCTCCCGCATGGTGGGCCAACTTTGCAGATACAGATAAATGGATTGGAAAAACCCCTGAGGAAGCTAAAGATTATATAGGTGTAGACCCTTGCAAAGCAGTAGGTAATGATTGGAGAATGCCTGCGCAGACAGATTGGGAAGCTTTAATAGGAGCTGAAAATATTATTAATCCGGCAACGGCCTATAGCAGCCACCTTAAATTACCTGCTGGAGGATATAGAGGATCCGGCAATGGGAACTTTACCTTTGTTGGACAAAGAGGATATTTCTGGAGCTCCGATACTTCAGGACTTGGAGGAAAATACCTCTATGTAGGAAATATTCTTGCCAATCCCTCAGCTGGAGGACCAAGAGGACAGGGAGCATCGGTGCGATGCGTTAAACCACAATCCGCATTGGGCACTGTTGACACTCAATTAAAAAACTTTACGATAGGAATAGTTCCCAACCCTACACATGGAATTCTTAAGGTAAAAGCAGATACTACCATTGAAAATATTACTGTCATCAATACAATAGGTCAAAAGATTGATGCAAAAATATCGGATAACCGTATTGATCTGACAGCATTTCCTAAGGGATTATATATGGTTGAATTAAAATTAAAAAACGGTCAGACAGTCGTTAAAAAAATTATGAAAGACTAGTTCTTTTTAGAATATCTGCCGGAATTCCGGTTAAAATATAGTTCATTACAATTACTTTTATTGAAAGGCTCATGAAATTTTCATGGGTCTTTTTTCAGATTATTTAAGATAAAATATCTTAAAAACGAGAAGGTTGTGATTAATGGCAAAATAAATTGAATGAATAATGTTTGATCGACCTTGGAAACAGAAGCGTTAAAAAAATTGAGATTGAATCCGTTAAAAAATTCCCATTGTCTGAGCATGGCTGGGATTTTGAGTCGAAGAAGAATCGTTTGACTCCATGCGAGTTTGGGAATTTTAGGAGTCAATCTCAATTTTTAGCGGATGATTCCATTCTTGAATTTTTGAATACTTTTGTTTCAAGACAAAAGTATTGGTAAGACAAAAGAATTTTCAATTTACGTTCAATCTTCTTTTATGGTTGTTCTCAACTTTTTCTCCCTAATTCGTAATAACTCACAACAAATAAACTGCAAAGATTCCAGGACAATTTTTAAACAGGTAAAGTTCTCTTTTTTGCATATTGAAAAAAATAGTCTACTTTTGCAGTAGATTTATCAAGAAAGGTGGAGGGATTTGGCCCAATGAAACCTTAGCAACCTGCATGATTCCAGAAGTGTAAAGGTGCTAATTCCAACCCGATGGGGGAGATAAGTGAAGTCAATATTCTTATATGAATTCCATTTCTTGAAGTCTTGTGTATCTGCGGAAAGTTCCGTCAGAACATTAGTATTTAATTGGCAAGAACAAAAGATGAAAAAATTAAGCATCACCATATTACTGCTTGGAACAATTGGAATTGCGGCTCAGGAGCAGGAGGAAAATGGAAAACAAATCGAAGATATTATCATCGTTGGAAACCGTAATGTTAAAAGAACTAAGCTGGAAACACCGGTTCCTGTAGATGTTATCAATATCGATAAGATACAGAAAGCTTCACCACAAATTACCGTTCAGGATCTATTGAATTACGTGATTCCTTCATTCAATTCCGTGAGACAATCGGCTTCAGATGGTACTGAGCACATTGATCCTGTTACTTTAAGAGGAATGGGACCAGACCAGGTATTGGTATTGGTGAATGGAAAAAGAAGACATACTACTTCCCTGGTTAATTACCAGAATACCGTTGGAAACGGATCTGTTGGAACAGACTTGAGTACTATTCCTGTTATTGCCATTGACAGGATAGAAGTGCTGAGAGATGGAGCAGCAGCGCAATATGGTTCTGATGCCATCGCTGGAGTCATCAATATTATTCTTAAAAAAAACCAGGGAGCTTCAGCAAGCCTCACCTATGGTTTGAGTGGAAGAAATGATGGAGATACTTATCAGGCAGGAGCTAATTACGGAACTTCTTTAGGAAAAAAAGACGGCTATATCAATCTTTCTTTGCAATTAAGTCATAGAGGAAAGACAACAAGAACTCAAAACCATGATTTAGACATTTTTGGGGATAATTTTGCCTACGCATTTGCTAAAGACCCCGAAGCGGCAAGAGCTGCGGATGATGCCAAAATTAAAGAGAGAGGGTTAACCCGTGATGATTTCAATTTTCAGATCGGAGATGCTCAGATAAGACAAGGACAATTATTTTTTAATGCAGAATATCCTTTTAATGATCGCTTTAAACTGTATTCTTTCGGAGGATTCAGTATTAAGGAGGGAAAAGGGTATGGCTTCAGGAGGCTGCCAAGTGAGACCTCAAATGTAGTGCCTTCAATCTATCCCAATGGTTTTCAGGCTGTCATCGGATCCCAGGTGTATGATGTGTCCTATGCAGTTGGGGCAAAGTATAATCTGAATACCTGGTTGATCGATCTGAGTAATACTTTCGGCAGCAATACTTTCAATTACAATATAAGCAATACAAACAATGCTTCGCTGGGAGCAAAATCTCCCACAAGTTTTTATGCAGGAGCCCATGAATTTTTCCAAAATACCATCAATCTCGATGTTTCCAAAAACATCAATAAGTTTAATATTGCATTCGGTGGAGAGTTCAGGTTTGAACAATATCAGATCAGGCCGGGAGATGAAGCATCTTATACTCAGTACGATATCAATGGAAATGTTGCGACTTCAGGCTCAACGGTGAGTGGTGCGGGAGGGTCACAGTCTTTCATCGGCTTTTCACCAAAAAATGCATTGAAAAAAGACAGGCACTCCACAGCGGTGTACGCGGATGTATCTTATGATCTGGATAAAAAACTGAATATTGATGCCGCTGCCCGATTTGAAAACTATTCCGATTTTGGAAATTCTTTAAACGGTAAGCTGGCAGTTCGTTATGAATTTGTAAAAAATTATGCAGTAAGAGCGGCTGTCGGAACAGGCTTCAGAGCACCTTCTCTTCAGCAGCAGTACTTTAATAATTCCTATGCCGATATTTCTACCTCTGGCTCTGGAATTGTGACCAAAGGGATTTTCAATAATGACAGTAAAGCCGCTCAGGTTCTCGGATTTGATAAATTAAAGCAGGAAACATCTGTGAATGGAAGCGTGGGATTTACCTTAAAACCGGCTAAAGGATTGTTTATTACTCTTGACGGATATTTCATCAAAGTAAAAGACAGGATCGTTATTACAAGCAATATTACCGATCCAAGGTTATCAGATCCTGATATTGTAGGCAAAGGAAATGAAGTGGAAAGCGGAAGATTTTTTGCCAATGCCATTGATACCGAAACAAAGGGGATAGACCTGGTGGTTTCCTATGACTGGAAGCTTGGTGGTGGTAACTTGAATATCAATCTTGCCGGAAATTATACTGAAACAAAAATTACAGATTTCCATTTTCCGGAAAACCTGGGAACTCCACAGAATGAATTTTTTGGCCCCGACCAGATCAATATCATTGAATCCTTATCTCCTAAAACCAAGGCATCATTAGGATTAACCTATGGCATTGGAAAATTCAATTTTCTCGTGAGAAATACTTATTTTGGTAAGGTGATAAGAGATGGTTATCCGTTTGGAGGCGTTCAGGAATTTTCACCCAAAATCGTAACAGACCTTAGCGTAGGATATGATATTACGAAAAATATCAACTTTACGGTAGGAGCTAATAATGTTTTTGATGTCTTTCCTGACCTTCAGATTTATGAAAACTCATATTACGGAGTGTTTAAATATGCTCCGGTTCAGATGGGAACTTTGGGAAGCTATTTCTTTGGAAGACTTAATTTTAACTTTTAATCATTACATGAGCACTGCTTCACATCAGATCGGCTGGAAAACAGCAGCAGCCATTGTTGTTTCCAATATGATCGGAACCGGTATTTTTACTACTCTTGGGTTTCAATTATCGGATATTACCAATACCTACAGTATTTTTCTCTTGTGGATTATCGGAGGAATTCTGGCGTTGTTCGGAGCTTTTTGCTATGCCGAACTGGGATCTCATTTCAAAGGAAACGGAGGCGATTTTATTTACCTTAAAGAAACCTATCATCCGCTGTTTGGATATCTGATCAGCTGGATTTCTTTAATTATTGGATTTTCTTCACCCGTAGCACTGGCTGCACTGGCGATGTCCAAATATCTTTCCGTATTTAATTATACTTTCGGAAACGGATTTGCCATTGCGGCAATTTTTCTGGTAGCGGTTACTTTGTCTTTTAGTTTAAAAACTTCCAGCAGGTTTCATAATTTTTTTACCTTCATTAAAATAGCGTTTATTATTGTGCTGGTGATTGTAGGAGTCAGCCTTTCCGAATCGCCGGAAATAGGGAATAGCTTAAATTTTAGTGATAGCTGGAAAAATGAAATCATGCTTCCTGCTTTTGCCACTTCTCTGGTTTTTGTAACCTACTCTTATACAGGCTGGAATTCAGCGTCCTATATTGCGGGAGAAATTAAAGATGTTCAGAAAAACCTTCCAAAATCATTGATTATAGGGACTGTTTTTGTAACCGTAAGTTATCTTTTAGTCAATTATATTATGTTGAAACATGCTCCGGTAAATCAATTGGCCGGAAAAGAAGATGTCATGGGGGAAGCAGCTGTCAATATGCTGGGCACCAGTTTCGGGAAGATTGTTAATATTTTTATTGCACTACAGCTTATCGCCACCATCAGTGGTTATCTTTGGGTAGGTTCAAGATTGACACAGGCCTTTGCAAAAAGCACTTACCTATGGAAACCTCTTTCAGCATCCAATAAAAAAGGAATTCCGGTGAGAGCTATTTTTGCCCATGCGGTGATTGCCACGGTTATTATCCTAACGGGAAGTTTTAAAGAAATCTTTGTATATACAGCATTTATTCTGCAGTTGTTTGCCAGTCTTGCCATTTCAACGGTGTTTTTCCTGAAGAAAGAGAACCGAAGAATATTTAAATCCAATACTTTTTATATTTTTCCTACGGTTTTTTTACTCTTCAGCTTGTATATCCTTTATTTTACTTTCATCCATAATCCTAAAGAAAGCCTGATTGGACTCGGAATTATTGCGGTAGGAATTATTCTGTACTTAATCGACAGAAGACTGTCTGGAGGAGTGTAGAATGAGTCCTGAAAACATAAAATGATGAATACACAGATCTCCATGGTCATCTTTTTATGATTTTACCACTAATGCTCAAAAAATTATGCTTTAATTTTGAATTAATAATCCTTATCTTTGCACCCACAAAATTTCCACAATGTCTAAATCATTAATTCCAAAATTAGAAGCTATAAAACAAAGATATAATGAGGTTGCAGACCTTATTATACAGCCTGATGTTATTTCAGACCAAAAAAGATATTCTTCTTTGAACAAAGAATATAGTGATTTGGGAAAAATTGTTAGGGTTTATGATCAGTATAAAGGAGCTTTGGATTCCATTGCAGAATCAGATGAAATCATTGCAGATGGTTCAGACAGAGACCTTGTAGATCTGGCTAAAGAAGAAAAACTGGAAGCTCAATCTAAGATCCCGGGATTAGAGGAAGAGCTTAAAGTATTGTTGATTCCTAAGGATCCTGCAGATGATAAAAATATAATCGTAGAACTACGTGCCGGTACCGGAGGTGATGAAGCTGCGATTTTCGTAGAGGATATCTACAGAATGTATACCATGTATTTCAAAACGAAAGGATGGAGACATGAAGTAACCGATTCTAATGAAGCTGCAAAAGGTTACAAAGAATTGATCATGAAAGTAGAAGGAGAAGGGGTATACGGAATCATGAAGTTCGAATCAGGAGTTCACCGTGTACAACGTGTACCTGAAACAGAATCTCAGGGAAGAGTTCACACTTCTGCCATTACAATTGCTGTTTTACCCGAAGCTGAAGAAGTGGACGTAGAGATCAACCCTGCAGATATTGAAATGCAGACTTCCCGTTCAGGAGGTGCCGGTGGTCAGAACGTAAACAAGGTTGAAACGAAAGTTCAGCTTACGCACAAACCTTCAGGACTTGTTGTAATTTGTCAGCAGGCTCGTTCTCAGCTGGCTAACCGTGAATTAGCAATGGAGATGCTTCGTGCTAAATTGTATGACATCAAATTGCAGGAAGTTCAGGGAGATATTGCAGCACAAAGAAAAACAATGGTTTCTACCGGAGACCGTTCCGCAAAAATCAAAACGTACAACTACCCTCAGGGAAGGGTAACAGACCACAGAATTAACAAGTCAATGTATAATCTGGATGCTTACATGAACGGAGACATTGCAGAAATGATCGATGCGGTAATCATGGCAGAGAATGCAGAGAAAATGAAGGGAGAAGAAGAAAACTACTAAAAGTTTTCAAAAAATATAACCAAGCCTCTGATTTTTCGGAGGCTTTTCTTTTTCAAATTACTTAATAATATAAACTATGAAAAACTACAAAATTATTTTCGTTCTATTGCTTACCATGATGGGGCAATTTGTTTCAGCTCAAACAGAAGTAAAGAAGCCTAAAGAGGTATTTGAACTGTACTTTGGAACTTTTGTAGGCAATGATGAATCTGCATTAAAAAAGCTTAATGATTATCTGAGACCTACCGTAGAAGGACAGGATGCTTACCAGATCAATTTTAAAGAAAGTTCAGAAGAGATGATGAACTCAAGTGTGGAGAACTTCCTTGCTGCCTTCCCAAAAGCAATTGGTGCAGCTTGTAAAAAAGAAGCAGAAGATTATTTCAAAGGGATGCTGGGGAACTTTAAAACCGGAAAACTTACGATAAAGAATATAAAAGTGGTACCGAACGAATATGTGGAAGATCAGAAAATTGCTGAAATTACGTATTCTGTAAGCTTTCAGGTTCCTTCAAAATTAACCCCTTCCCCGGCAGGAGATCTTAAAAAAGTAAAAGCTGAAGATCTTAAAAAATATTTGACTGGAGCTGCGCAGGATTTTAAAAATGCAGACAAAACCGTAACTGTTGATCAGGAATTCACTCTGTATGAGCTTAAAGAAGGTGGAAAAATATATTATTGGAATGGAAGCCCGGATCAGATTGTCAGTAATCTTACCGATTTCTATTTTGAAAGTTTCGGATCTCCGGAATAATTTACATAAAGATAATAAACAGAAGCTCCGTTTTTCGGGGCTTTTTTTATGTCATAGACTTTGCGTATTTTTGAGAAAAACCGTTCACTATGAATTTTAAACCTATGTTATTAACTGCTGGAGTTTTGTTTTCAGCGTCTTTTTATTCTCAAACCATGAATTATCCTAAAGCCTTAAAAGGAAGCCAGACTGATACATATTTCGGAAGTTCAGTAGCAGACCCTTTCAGAGATCTGGAAAACGACTCTGAAGCAACCAAGAAATGGGTAGATGATGAGGTGGCTTACAGCCAGAATTACCTAGCAAAAATTCCGTTCAGAGATAAAATTAAAAACCAGTTGAAAGAAATCTGGAATTATGAAAAAATTTCAGCTCCTTTCAAAGAAGGAGATTATACCTATTATTATAAAAATGATGGTCTTCAGGCACAATCTGTGTTATACAGAACCAACAATAAGACCAAAGCTACAGAAGTATTTTTAGATCCTAATAAATTTTCTGAAAAAGGAACAACTTCTCTTTCTAATCTTTCCTTCAATAAAAAAGGAAATCTGGCAGCATACTCTATTTCAGAAGGAGGTAGCGACTGGAATAAAATCATCATTATTGATGCCATCACTAAAAAACAGCTTGATGATACTTTATTGGATGTAAAATTCAGTGGCATTTCATGGCAGGGAGATGAAGGATTCTATTACTCTAGCTATGACAAACCAAAAGAAGGAACAGTACTTTCGGGAATGACCGATAAGCACAAAGTATACTTCCATAAACTGGGAACCAAGCAATCCGAAGATAAACTGATCTTTGGTGGTGAAAAAACTCCGAGAAGATACCTGGGAGCAAGTGTTTCCGAAGACCAGAGATACCTGATCATTTCTGCAGCCAATGCAACCAACGGAAATGAATTGTATATCAAAGATCTAAAGAAAGGCGGTGACTTCGTACAGATTGTAAAAGGATTTGACATTAATGCAGGTATTGTAGATACAGAGGGCGATAACCTTTTCATCTCTACCGACAAAGATGCTCCGAATATGCGTCTTGTAAAAACTACCATTGCTAATCCGGCTCCTGAGACCTGGAAAGATGTGATCCCGCAGACGGATAATGTATTGGGAATTTCTTCAGGGGGTGGCTATTTCTTTGCTACGTACATGGTAGATGCTATCGATCAGGTAAAACAATTTGATAAGACAGGAAAATTAATCAGAGAAATTACACTTCCTGGGAAAGGAAATATTTCAGGCTTCGGAGGAAAGGAAAAAGAAAAGGATGTGTATTATTCTTTCAGTAACTACATCACTCCGGGAACAACCTATAAATTCAATGTAGATTCCGGTAAATCTGAAGTATATCAAAAACCGAAAGTGAAATTTAATCCGGAGGATTATGTTTCCGAACAGGTATTCTACACATCAAAGGACGGTACAAAAGTTCCGATGATGATCAACTACAAAAAAGGAACGAAGCTTAATGGTAAAAATCCTACAATCCTATATTCCTACGGAGGTTTCAACATCAGCTTACAGCCTTCTTTCTCAGTAGTCAATGCAATCTGGATGGAGAATGGTGGTATTTACGCAGTTCCTAACATCCGTGGTGGTGGTGAGTACGGTAAAAAATGGCACGATGCAGGGACCAAGCAACAGAAGAAAAATGTATTTGAAGACTTTATCGCAGCTGGTGAATATCTACAAAGCAAAGGCTATACATCAAAAGAGTACATGGCACTTTCAGGAAGATCAAACGGTGGTTTATTGGTAGGAGCAACAATGACGATGCGTCCGGATCTTGCCAAAGTAGCATTCCCTGGAGTAGGCGTTTTAGACATGCTTAGGTATAATAAATTCACTGCCGGTGCCGGATGGTCTTACGATTACGGGACCGCAGAAGACAGCAAAGAAATGTTTGAATACTTAAAGTCTTACTCTCCGGTACACAATGTGAAAGCAGGAACCTGCTATCCATCAACTATGATTATTACCAGTGATCATGATGACAGGGTAGTTCCGGCTCACTCATTCAAGTTTGGAGCAGAACTTCAGGAAAAACAGGCATGTAAGAACCCTATTTTATTAAGGATTGAAAAGAATGCTGGACACGGTGTCGGAAGATCAACAGATCAGGTAATCGGTGAAAATGCTGATCTACTTTCTTTTGCCTTGTATGAAATGGGGGTAAAACTTTAATTTTACCGTGTAAAATTAGCTTTATAAAAAATAAACAGATCAAATAAATGACATGAAGGCCGGGTGTTTTTCCGGCCTTTTTATGTGTTAAAATACAGAAAATATGATCGTTAAAAGAAGTTTCGTGTTTCGTTCAAAAAAATTAACTTTACGGAGACTAAAATTATTGGAATGCGAAAGACAATTTCTGTGAAAACGCCGGATTTTAATATATTACCTCAGGAAAGAGAGATATATAACTTTGAAAAAGACGGACTGGAGCTTAAATCATCTTATGAAAAAAAAGATGTGAAAAATGAATCATTAACACAGACTTCTCCAGGAATTGAACCTTATCTGAGAGGCCCGTATTCCACCATGTATGTTCAAAAACCATGGACAATCAGACAATATGCAGGTTTCTCCACAGCAGAAGAATCCAATGCTTTTTACAGAAGAAATCTTGCCGCAGGGCAAAAAGGGCTTTCAGTAGCTTTTGACCTTGCAACACACAGAGGATATGACTCTGACCACACAAGAGTAGTAGGGGACGTTGGAAAAGCAGGAGTAGCCATTGATTCCGTTGAAGATATGAAGATCCTTTTCAACGAGATTCCTTTGGATCAGATTTCTGTTTCCATGACAATGAATGGCGCCGTACTTCCGATTTTGTCTTTCTATATTGTAGCTGCCGAAGAACAGGGAGTTAAACAGGAATTGCTTTCCGGAACTATCCAGAATGACATTCTGAAAGAGTTTATGGTAAGAAATACCTACATCTATCCGCCGGCACCTTCCATGAAGATTATTGCAGATATTTTTGAGTATACTTCTCAGAACATTCCGAAGTTCAATTCCATTTCCATTTCAGGATACCATATGCAGGAAGCAGGAGCCACTCCTGTATTGGAAATGGCCTACACACTGGCAGACGGTCTCGAATATGTAAGAACAGGAATTAAAGCAGGCATGAATGTAGATGACTTCGCTCCCAGACTTTCATTCTTCTGGGCAATTGGGATGAATCACTTCATGGAAATTGCTAAAATGCGTGCGGCAAGATATATCTGGGCGACCCTTTTAAAGCAGTTTAATCCTCAGAATCCTAAATCTTTAGCATTAAGAACTCACTCTCAGACTTCCGGTTGGTCACTCACAGAACAGGAACCATTCAATAATATCACCAGAACAGCCATTGAAGCCTTATCTTCAGCATTAGGAGGAACGCAATCTCTGCATACCAATGCATTGGATGAAGCCATTGCTCTGCCTACAGATTACTCCGCAAAAATTGCCAGAAATACTCAGATTATTCTTCAGCAGGAAAGCGGAATATGTGATGTGGTAGATCCGATGGGAGGAAGCAACCTGGTAGAAAGCCTTACCCAGCAGATGATTGAAGAAGCAATGCGCTACATCGATGAGGTAGAACAGGAAGGTGGAATGACCAAAGCCATTGAAGCAGGAATTCCGAAAATGAGAATTGAAGAAGCCGCAGCGAAAAAACAGGCAAAGATTGATAGCGGTGAAGAATTTATCATCGGAGTCAATTCATTCAGGTCATCATTAAAACAGGATGCCATCGAGATCCTTGACATTGATAACACCGAAGTTCGAAGAAAACAGATCGAAAGACTGGAATCCATCAAAGCCGAAAGAAACCCTGAAGCCGTAACGCAGATCTTAAACGATATCCGTGAAAGTGCTAAAACAGGAAAAGGAAACCTGTTGGCTCTATGCATTGAAGCCGCCAGAAGAAGAGTTACCCTTGGCGAAATGAGTGATGCCATGGAAGAAACTTTTGGAAGATATAAAGCAAATATTAAAACCATCTCTGGAGTATATGCCATGAATGCAGGTAAAAATGAATACTTTGAAAAAGCCCTGAATCTGACTCAGAAGTTTGAAGAAGAAGAAGGACGCCGCCCAAGGATTATGGTCGCAAAAATGGGCCAGGACGGGCATGACAGAGGAGCTAAAGTAGTAGCAACTGCATTTGCCGATATGGGATTTGACGTAGACGTTGCCCCATTGTTCCAGACTCCGGAAGAAGTAGCCAAACAGGCCGTAGAGAATGATATTCACATCCTGGGCGTATCTTCACTGGCTGCAGGACACAAAACACTTGTTCCTCAAGTCGTGGGAGAACTTAAGAAGCTGGGAGCAGATGATGTTGCCATCGTTGTAGGAGGTGTTATTCCTCAACAGGATTACGAATTCCTATATGCAAATGGTGCCGACTTTATCTTCGGTCCGGGAACCAACCTTCCGAAATGTGCGGTTGAGATTTTAGAACGATTATTAACCCAGTCCTCCGATCAGTAGACTGGGAATACCATAAAAAAGGCTGCTTCAGTTTCGAAGCAGCCTTTTTTTATTTTTTGATTTCTACTATTTTACCGTCATCAGAAATCTGGTAATACGCTTTGGTAATACTTTGGCTCTCTCCATCTAATGTGTGGTCGGTAGTTACAGTTACCTTACCGCTTTTACTGATTTCATAGCTGCTGAACTCTTCTTTCTTATCATCCTTTCCGGGATCAAACCAGATTCCTTCTACATAAGCTTCACCAATGATGCTGTTATTCACTACAGTAAGCAGATAGTACCGGTAATCAAAATCTCCGCAATCCATCGGAACGAGAATAAGCTCCATCCCTTTGTATTGAGTTAACGGAAAATATCTGAACTTGGGTTCTCCACAGGTATATTGTTCCGAACCTTCCGGCAGTAAATCTGTTTCTATAAACTTTACATCTACTCTGGGAAGACTTTCAAGAGGGAAACTGTATTTTCCCCTTTTTAAGCCGGATTTTTCCTGTGCAGGCTCCTTTGTTGCCTTTCTCCATTTTTCGATAGATATATAATCTCCCGAAACAGTTTCCATAATTTCCAGCTGATCACATTGATCACCTGAAGCACGAAAAATATGATAGGTTTCAAAACGATCAGGTCCGTTATATCCTGCAGAAATAGAGTAGTTCCAGACACCGTTAACCTTTGTACTGTCTACTAAAAAAGCAATTCCATTTTTCCCACTAGTCAGAGAATCCAGAAACTTAGCTTGTTCTTTCATTTCATCAAGATCAAGGATTTTTTTCGTAAAATAAGGTGAATAACAAGCTTTGTCCAACACCTTTACTTCTTCTTTTTTTACTGTGGATTCTTTCTTACATCCGATAAACAATAACGGAAGTAAACCTAACAAAAGTCTATGCATGAAATTAATTTTTTCACAAAAATAAGATTTAAAAAATTGACCATTTAAAAATTAATTATATATTTGCACCTGAAAATCAAGTTTAACCATTTAAAAACAACGAAGCAATGTTCAGAAATACGCAGAATTCTACAGTTGGATTGCCACTTATCGTGGTAAGGCTTCGTGGTTTGGTACACTCTTAGAATAATAGTAAAAAGATATATCAAAACCCGAAGTCGTAGAGATTTCGGGTTTTTTATTGCGCAATATATCAAACTTAAGTTTCCCCGAAATCTTTTAGTGTCGTTAAAGGACAAAATAGAAGGAGATTCTCATCTCAAAACTATACATGTCCATCATAATCAATACATCAACTAATGTTTTAGTTGAATAAAGGAAAAGATACAATGCAAATCCTTATTTATGGATTTTGTATCTGATATCCTGTGTCTTAACATGGAAAATGATAACCTTCTGCTCTATCGCTTAAGAAGCCTGAGAAGCAGAAAAAGAACAAAAAGAAAAGATGTAGAAAAACAGATCAGAAAAAAATATAAACGTAGTAAAGAACTTTGGAAAATAAAAAGAAATACTCCGCTGGTTCCTTTAGATAATCCTTATCAGAGGGGATTTGTAAGATTCTTTGTCGTCAGGGATGATGTCATGAGGTCCAAAGACGGAGAATTTTTTGAAGAAATTCTAAAGAAAATCAATACCTGGATGTATTCCGAAAGCCGCCAGTTTCTCAAAAAGAAAAGGAAATTCGGGAGGAGAATATATGTCGAAAAAGAACAGAAGCTCAAGAATATCTCTTCCTGGTCCTGGTCTGATCCGAAATTTGGACTCACGGCACGGGAAAGACAATATTTTCTAAAATATGAAGAATATTGTCCCTACCGGAAATGCAATGAGATATACTACGAATTTACTGAACCATGGAGGTTTACCTTGAGGATAAGACCCAATATGATTACCCATTATAAGCCAATAGATTTCGAACTGGAAAAAGAACTGGCAGAGCTGGAATCTTGTTTAGAACAGCATAAAACGGTAGGGATTATCAACAAAAAAATCTACGGTAAATCATACCCATGGAGATCGAAAAAAGAAGATGTACATCTTATCAAAAGCGGGAAATATTTTACCTGCGCCCTTTCTGCAACAGACATTGCAGAAGACTTTCAGGACGTATAAGTCCACTATTATTTAAAACCAAAACAATGGGAAATTTAAAACTAAAAGGAAAAGATATATTAAAACTCGGCTATCCAAACAATCAAAGTGTAAATGTTGCTTTGGAAGTCATGAAAAGAAATTTTGCAACCAAAAATATCCATCACGTAAAATCTATTTTAAAAGAAATCCTGATCAATCCGGAGAATTTTGAAAAAGACTTAACCTTCGGGCAGATCGCAGAAACCTTGCTTTCTTCAAAAAAGACAGAAAAAAGAATGCTGAATTCACAGCGTGCCTCTTTTCAGATCTTTGGAAACAATATTTCAGAAGAAGCAAAAAACCAGCTGTACACCGCACTGAAACTGCCAATTTCTATCCAGGGTGCTTTAATGCCTGATGCCCACAGCGGGTACGGACTTCCTATCGGAGGAGTACTTGCCGTAGAAAATGCAGTCATTCCTTACGGTGTAGGCATGGATATCGGTTGCAGAATGAGCCTCAGTATTTTGGATACGCCGGTTTCATATCTCAACGGAGCAAGGGATAAATATGAAAAAGCCCTTGCAGAACATACAAAATTCGGAATGTATGAGACCCATAAGTCTCACATGGACCATGAGATCTTCGACAGAGATACCTTTGATCTCATTCCAATTTTAAGAAGATTAAAAGGCAAAGCCATTAAGCAAATGGGATCTTCCGGTGGTGGAAATCACTTCGTAGAATTCGGGGAAGTAGAAATCACCGAAGAAGACGAGCAGATCGGTCTTCCCAAAGGAAAATATCTGGGAATCCTTTCTCACAGTGGTTCCAGAGGGTTGGGAGCAGAAATTGCCCAGTATTACTCAAGGGTAGCGGCAGACCAATGTCCTCTACCCAAAGAAGCACAGCAGTTTGCCTGGCTTGACCTGAGTACACATCTCGGATTAGAATACTGGACTGCCATGAACCTCGCCGGAGATTACGCTTCCGCCTGCCATGACGATATCCACAGAAGATTGGTGAAAGCCGTCGGCGGTAGAGTGAAAGCCAGAATTGAGAACCATCACAATTTTGCGTGGAAGGAAATTCACAACGGAAAAGAAGTCATTGTTCACAGAAAAGGAGCCACGCCAGCCAATCAGGATGAATTGGGAATGATCCCCGGATCCATGACCGAAAAAGGATTTATTGTCCGCGGAAAAGGAAACCCGGATTCTTTGAATTCCGCTTCACACGGTGCAGGAAGAGCCCATTCAAGAGGAGAGTGCAGAAGCCTTTTCACCCAAAACGATATCAAAAAAGAGTTGAAACTCAAGAACGTTACCTTAATGGGAGGAAATGCAGAAGAAGCACCCATGGCCTATAAAAACATTCATGAAGTGATGAACGCACAAAGCGAGCTCGTAGACATTCTGGGAACATTTCAACCGAGAATTGTAAGAATGGACAGATAACTTATTGTGTATTCAGGAGCTTAATCCCGCTTTCCGCACTCGCTATTTTTCTTTTTGCAAAAGAAAAATGAGCTCAGACAATTGCTGCAATCGGGGCTAAACCTAACAGGTTTCAAAAACCTGTTAGGTTTTAATAACAGTACAAAAAAGGTAATATCAGTTACCAAAATTTATCACCTAAAACAAAACAATGGGAGCACCACATAACATAAAAAGATACGGAGAACTATGGCCGGAATTCAGAATTCTGCTGGGTCTCGAGATATTAAACATACTTAAAAATAAAGTCATTATATCAGGAGGGTGGGCCTGGCATTTCATGTCAGAACCCGGGCATACTGAATATAAACATGCCCATGATCACAAGGATATTGATGTTTTTGTAAAAAAGGAAAACGTAGCTGAAGTTGTCATGATCTTACAAAATGAAGGGTTTCAGAAAGTATGGACCCGCTACGATCATTTACCAAGTCAGGAAAACTTCCGCAGATATGAGAAAACAGTAGAACTGGAAAACGAAAAGTTCCACAGGATTACCATCGATTTCTTTGAAAGAGATGATCTCGAAACAGTAGAATCCAACGGCTTCACGGTTGTGGAACCTAAGCTGTTGCTCTCCTTTTACAGAAATATCCATTCCAGTGACAAATGCTGGGCAGTAATGGCTGCAAAAGATTTATTACAAAAGGGAATTGATCCTTTAGGACATCCCAAATTAAGCGAAATGCCAAAATAACATGGAAAAATTAATACAGATCACTTCAGGGAGAGGACCTTTAGAATGCCAATGGGTAGTAGCCCGGGTATTAAAAACCTTTCTTGATGAAGCAACACAAAATAATATAGACTACGAAATCATCCATCGTGAAAACGGTGATGAAAACCTGACATTGAAATCCGTGACTCTTCTCTTAAAAGGAAAAGAATTATCAGTTTTTTTAAACAACTGGCTCGGAAGTATTTGCTGGGTAGGGAAAAGTACTTTCAGAAAACTGCATAAAAGAAGCAACTGGTTTATAGGAGTCTTTGAATTGGAAAACCTGGAAAAAGTAGACTTCAGAGAAAAAGATATTAAATTCCAGACAGCAAGAAGCCAGGGAAGTGGTGGTCAGAATGTAAACAAAGTGAATACCGCCGTTCGGGCTACCCATATTCCAAGTAAGGCGTCTGTATTTGTGCAGGACTCAAGATCACAATTGGAGAATAAAAAATTGTCAGTCATTCGGTTAAAAGAAAAAGTGATGGCAATGTATATCCAACAACTGGAAAAGAAAATGAAGGAAACCTGGACACGTCAGATACAGGTGCAGCGTGGAAACCCAGTGCGAATATTTTCCGGAACAGATTTTAAAAGAAATTACGAAGACAAATCCTTTAAAAAGAAAAGGAGTACTCTGAAAAATGAACTAAAAAAATACAGCAATGACCTTAACTAAAAATAAATATTACTTTGAAGCCTTGGATTATTTTCCTCATAACCTCTCAGACTGCCTGGATGCATTGAATTATGCGCTGTCCTATGAGCCTGAAGATGCAGACAGCCTTTGCCTCATGGGCAGAGTCTACTCAGAAATTCTAAGAGATTATGAAACCGCAAAACAATACTTTGAAGAAGCCATGCAGGTTAATATCGGGAATATCAACACCCCCAGATATTATATCGAATGTCTCCTGAATAATGAAGATTATCACGAAGCTGAAAAACTGATTATGTTCGCTTTGAAAATGAAAGGCATAGATAAAGCAGATATACTTTACTGTAACGCTTTACTTTCGGAAAGAAAAGAGGAGTATCATAAAGCTCTTGAACATCTGAAAACCGCAAAAAAATTCAGCTATTGCAGAAGTATGACAGATGCTCTTAATGACAGAGAAAAATTTATCAGAGAGAAAATGCCCACACGAAGGAAAAAAGAGGAGATTGTATAATCTCCTTTTTTATATAATTCACTTAATTGTTTGTTTTAATGTAAATAATCCATAGATTTATGAAATAAAAAGCGATTATATGAATAAAAAATTATTTTTACTGCCGTTTTCTGTTGCGGCTTTTTTTGCCTTCGGACACATCAGTGCACAGAATTCTACGAAATTGATTCAGGATTATTATCGGAAAAGTGGGAAATTAACCCAAAAAAATGGCACTAATGAAAAAGTAGGGGTGATCATTTTGAATGAAGATCCTTCTCAAACATTAGGAGCCAATATCGTCAATGTACAGCAAACCTATAATGGACTCAGGTTGTATAATGCCCTGGGAAAAGTGATCATTAAAGATGAAAAAATTATCTCCGAGAAAAATGAGTTCAGCAGAAATGTAGTGGTTGCTACTACCTCTCAAAAAGAGCAGAAATTTTCAGACGATTTCCTCAAGCAAAAACTAGGGTTGACAAAAATTGCCAATACAGACCATTCTTCAGATGTTTATTTTGAGAAAAATGGAGTATATGTTCTTGCAAAAGAGATGTTTGTGTTAGACGGGAATTCTTCAGACGTATGGCATATCATTATAGATAAGAACTCAGGAGAAATCCTTGCTAAAGATAATATGACCTTAAGTTGTGATTTTGACCACGGCTCAGACTCCAATGAAAAATCTCATGAAATGCAGGAGTCTCAAAATATTGTTGATCATTCTACACACGTTAATAAAAATACCTCTGACACACAAGCTTTGTTTGCTCCTTCTAATGCGTCCTACAATGTTTTTCCCCTTCCAGTAGAGGCTCCAACGTTCGGAAGTCGTGCCGTTGTTGCTAATCCATGGGATTTGACAGCTTCACCGGAAGGGTGGCATTCTGACGGAACAAATAGCTATACGAATACAAGGGGGAACAATGTATATGCCTATTCGGATCAGGATAATGCTAACATCCCGGGATATTCTCCCGATGGAGGCAGCTCCCTGAATTTCAATTTCCCCTTCGCAGATGACAGGTATGCGAATCCTTTTACCTACAGAGATGCAGCCGTCACCAACCTGTTTTATATGAATAACAAAATGCATGATATATTCTATAAATTCGGGTTCACTGAAGCGGCAAGAAACTTTCAGACCAATAATTTCGCTAATGGAGGAATAGGGGGAGACGCAGTAAGAGCAGAAGCATTTGACGGAAGTGGCCTTAATAATGCGAATTTTAGTTCAGGATATGAAAGAGTTACGGCTTCCGGGCAAATTCAGGTTCTGGCACCCAGAATGCAAATGTATTTATATGACAGAACACAAACAGCAGATGATCCTATCGTGAGATATCAATACAATTCTCCGGCAGCCATTGTAAACAGGCCCAAAGCTCTAACTGCGGGGGCTTCGTTCGGACCAATTTTCGACCCTCCTGTAACCGGTGATCTCGCTATTTCTTCTCCTGCTGATGCCTGTACTGCCCCTGCAGCAGGAAGTCTTACCAATAAAATTGCTGTCATTACAAGCACAGGTTGTGAGTATGGTCTTAAAGTTTTGAATGCCCAAAATGCCGGAGCCATCGGAGCTATTGTTTACAGACCTGGTGCGGATGTCCCGGCAGGTATGGGAGCTGGAAATTACGGAGATCAGGTTACCATTCCTTCCATCAATATTGGAAAGCCGGAAGGTGAATTTATAGTAGCACAGATAAATAGTGGTACCGTGAATGCCACATTAAACTTCGATTACAGTGGATTCAAGCATTCAAGCTTTGATAACGGAATTATCGCTCATGAATACGGACATGGAATTTCAAACAGATTAACAGGACAGGGATACAGCTGTCTTTCCGCAACCAATACCACAGAACAGATGGGAGAAGGATGGTCAGATTATTTTGCTCTGATGCTTACTACAAGACCTGGAGATACCTCTGCTTTAGCAAGAGGAGTGGGAACCTATCCTAAAGGCCAACCTGTTACAGGGGTGGGAATCAGACCAGCTAAGTATTCTCCGGATTTTAGTATTAATAATTATACTTATGTAAAAACAAATACAGCAGTTATTCCTCATGGTGTCGGATTTATCTGGGCAACCATGTTATGGGATCTTACCTGGAAATATATTGAGAAATACGGCTATAACAGTGATATACTCGCAAGTCCGACTTCAGGAAATGCCAAAGCCCTTCAGATTGTGATTAATGGATTGAAACTACAGGCTTGCAGCCCTACTTTTATTGACGGAAGAAATGCCATTCTTCAGGCAGACGCAATAGGAAATGCAGCAGCAGATAAGTGTATGATCTGGAATGCATTTGCAAAAAGAGGGTTAGGACTCAATGCTTCTGCAGGAAGTAAAACCGTAGCAACCGATCAGGTAGAAGATTTTACGGTACCACAAGAGTGTAATACGACTTTGGCCGTTCAGGAGATTAAAACTTCTGACAGCAAGTTTATTGTTTTCCCGAATCCTACCTATGATGAATTCTTCGTTGGAAATATTGATAAATCTTCCAAAGAAGTTAAAATAAGAATGTTCGATATGTCTGGAAAACTGGTATACACTGATTCAAGAGAGTCGGCTTCCAGAAGAGCTATTTCCACCAAAGGATTTCAGAAAGGAGTGTATATGGTTCACATTCAACAGGGAGATAAAACCCAGGTTGAAAAACTCATTGTAAGATAGTACTGTATTAAACTTAACATAATATTCATGATTTAATGTGAAATTTTTCAATGTAAAACAATGTTACAGGTTAAATAAAAAAACTAAATAAGAAAGAAAGAAGACAAAAAAGGTCTTCTTTTTTCTTTTAACAAATCTTACAATGTTTTAGTTGTAGATGTCTGTAAATTAGATTAATAAAAAACTTTAAATATGAATAAAAAACTATTTTTACTGCCGATTTATTGGGTTGTTTCTTTGAATTTTGGAATTCTGAGTGCACAAAGTTCTGCAACACTTATCAAGGACTATTATCAAAAAAGCGGAAAGCTAACTCAGAAAGATAATACAAATAATATTGCTGATTTTATTATTTTAAATGAAGATCCTTCCAAAAGTCTTGGAGCAACCATTATCAATGTGCAGCAAACCTACAATGGGGTTAAGGTGTACAATGCCTTAGGAAAAATTATCATTAAAGGAGATAAAATTATCTATGAAACAAACAATTTCAATAACAATATTGGCGTTGTATCAAAACAGGAAAAAACGAAGGAAAGATTTGCAGAAAATACGCTTAAACAAAACCTTGGATTAATAGAAATTTCTAGCGTGGAATATCTTCCGGATGTATATTTTGAAAAAAACAAAGTTTATGTACTTGCCAAAGAATTATTTGTTTCCGATAAAAACTCTCCTGACGTGTGGAACATTATTGCTGATGCTGCTACAGGAGAAATACTTAGTAAATATAATATGACAATCAGTTGTAATTTTGATACAACGTCAGAAGCAAAGAAAGAATCACAAAATCTCATTAAAACAAAAGAAAATTTCTCACAAAACGCATTAGCTCCCTCTAATGCTTCTTACAATGTCTTTGCTTTACCGGTTGAAGCTCCTACATTTGGATCACGCTCCACTATTAATAATCCATGGGACCTGACAGCTTCACCGGAAGGGTGGCATTCCAATGGAACAAACAGTTATACCAATACCAGAGGAAATAACGTGTATGCCTATTCAGATCAGGATAATACAAATACTCCTGGATATTCCCCGGATGGAGGTAGCAATCTTAATTTTGACTTTCCTTTTGCAGATGGAAGATATGATAGCCCTTTTACGTATAGAGATGCAGCTATTACCAATTTATTTTATATGAATAATAAAATGCATGATGTATTCTATAAATTTGGTTTTACAGAGACAGCAAGGAATTTTCAGACCAATAATTTTGGCAAAGGAGGGCTGGGGAATGATGCGGTAAGGGCTGAAGCTTTTGATGGCAGTGGGCTTAGCAATGCCAATTTTTCCACCGGAGCAGATGGAGGAGCTCCGCGAATGCAAATGTATATTTATGATAGAGAACAATCTGCTAGTGACCCTATAAAAAGGTACCGGTATAATTCTCCGGCTGCATTGGTAGATAGACCCACTGTGATGACAGGCGGAGCAGGGTTTGGCCCACAGCTCTTTAACGGACAGTCCATAACGGGAGACCTGGCACTTTCTAATCCTGCAGATGCTTGTGCTGCTTTACCGGCAGGAAGCATGACAGGGAGAATAGGAATAGCAAAAAGAGGAACCTGTAGCTTTGCAAGTAAAACAAAAAAAATGCAGGATGCAGGAGCAATTGGAGCAATTATTTACGATCCGAATACTGACGAGGTATTCGCAATGGGAAATGATGATAGTATTTTTGGAGTTACTATTCCTACAATAATGATTGGAAAAACTGAAGGAGAATATATTACGAATCAAATTACTGGAGGGACAACAATTAATACTACTTTAAATTATGATTTTAATGGTTTCAAACATTCAAGTCTTGATAACGGCATAATTGCTCATGAATATGGCCACGGAATATCAAATAGATTGACAGGAGCAGGATATGGCTGTCTCAATGGAAATGTTTCTAAAGAACAGATGGGTGAAGGTTGGTCAGATTATTTTGCTTTAATGCTGACAACAAGACCAGGTGACACCTCAGCCTTAGCAAGAGGAATGGGTACTTATGCAAAAGGTGAGCCCATTACAGGAGTGGGAATCAGACCTGCTAAGTATTCTCCTGATTTTAGTATCAATGACTATACGTATGTAAAAACAAATACAGCTGTTGCTCCTCATGGAATTGGCTTTATCTGGGCAACCATGCTATGGGATCTTACCTGGAAATATATTGAAAAATATGGATATAACAGTGATGTTTTGGCAAACCCAACTTCTGGAAATGCAAAAGCGCTGCAAATTGTAATGGATGGTTTAAAGTTGCAGCCATGTAATCCAACTTTTATAGATGGAAGAAATGCAATATTAAAAGCTGACGAGATAGGAAATGCATCAGCAGATAAATGTATGATATGGAATGCGTTTGCAAAAAGAGGTTTAGGAGTAAATGCTTCTGCAGGAAGTAAAACCTTAGCAACAGATCAGGTAGAAGACCTTACGGTACCACAAGAGTGCAGTACATTGGCAACACAGGATCTTAAAGCAGATAATAAGTTCATTATTTTCCCTAATCCAACCTATGATGAATTCTTCGTTGGAAATATTGATAAATCTTCCAAAGAAGTCAAAATCAGGATGTTTGATATGTCCGGAAAACTGGTATTGACGGATTCAAGAGAGTCCGGTTCCAGAAGAGCTATTTCCACCAAAGGATTTCAGAAAGGAGTGTATATGGTTCACATTCAACAGGGAGATAAAACCCAGGTAGAAAAACTCATTGTAAGATGATGGTGTTTAATTTAACATAATATTAATGGTTTAATGTAAAATTTATCAATGTAAAAGAATAATATAGATAAAAAAAAAAACTAAATCTAAAGGAAAGAAGACAAAAAAGGTCTTCTTTTTTCTTTTCGCTAATCTTTGATGTTTTTAGTTGTAGTTGTCTGTAAATTAGTATGATAAAAAATATTAAAATGAATAGAAAATTATTTTTAATGCCCATTAGTTTGGCTTTTTCCTTGAGTTTTGGGGTTCTCAGTGCACAAAACTCTGCAACACTTATTAAAGAGTATTATCAGAAAAGCGGAAAGCTCCTTCAGAAAGATAATACGAATAATAAAACCGATATTATTATTTTAAATGAAGATCCTTCCAAAAGTCTTGGAGTAACGATCGTTAACGTACAACAAACTTACAATGGCCTTAGAATTTATAATGCTCTGGGAAAAGTACTTATTAAAGATAATAAAGTTGTTTCCGAAAATAATGAATTTAAGAGGAATATCGTGTTAGCTAATCAGAAGAATAGTGCGAACGAAGAAACTTTCTGAAGCTGTTCTTAAAGAAAGATTAAGGATCAAAAATATTTCTAAAATTGATTATTTACCAGATCTATATTTTGAAAAAAATGGAGTATACGTTCTCTCCAGAGAACTATTTGTTTCAGATAAAAACAATTCTGCAGTCTGGCGTATCATTACCGATGCGTTTACAGGAGAAATTTTACATAAAACAAATACGGTTCTTAGTTGTAATTTTAATAATAATTTACAAAATGAGAGAGCATTTGATACTGGATTACAATCCGGTACAGATCAATTATCAGGGAATATCGAAAACAATCAAAAAAATACTATAAGCTCATCTGCTCCTGCAGGAGCTTCTTACAATGTTTTTCCTCTTCCTGTAGAAGCTCCTACATTTGGAAGTCGTGCAATGGTTAGCAACCCGTGGGATTTGACATTATCTCCCGAAGGATGGCACTCTGATGGTACTAACAATTATACAAATACAAGAGGGAATAATGTGTATGCATATTCAGATCAGGATAATGCCAATACTGCCGGATACTCTCCGGATGGAGGTGCATCTCTTAATTTTAATTTTCCTTTTGCGGATGGTAGATATGAGAACCCCTTTAATTATAGAGATGCCTCCATTACCAATTTATTTTATATGAATAATAAGATGCACGATATATTCTACAAATTTGGATTTACAGAAACGGCAAGAAATTTCCAGACTAATAATTTTAATAAAGGAGGACTCGGAGGAGATGCCGTAAATTCAGAAGCATTTGATGGGAGTGGTTTTAGTAATGCTAATTTCGATCCTGGTCGTGAGCAGGTAATTGATGGGGTGACCTACCTTAATGCACCCAGAATGCAGATGTATCTTTTTGAAAGACCAGATACTGCGTCAGATCCTATTTCAAGATATCGTTACAATTCTCCATCCAGTATAACATCCCGACCTAAAGTAAAAGCCAGACCATTTTTTTTGGGTGCAATTTATGGACCCCTAGAAACGGGCAATTTGGGACTTACCGTTCCGGATAATTCCTGTACAGCTATGCCGGCGGGAAGTTTAACAGGAAGAATAGCCTTAATAAAACAAGGTGGCTGTAATTATGATTTGCAAGTTTATAATGCTCAAAATGCAGGTGCCATTGGTGCCGTTTTATATAATCCATCTGTGAATTCGCCTGGTCAACCAGTGAGTACTTCGTGGTCTTATTATGAAAATGTGACGATCCCTTCTCTTAGTATCGGAAAGACCGAAGGAGAATTTCTGCGTGACCAGATTCTTGCCGGAACAACAATCAATCTTACACTAAGTGATAAAGATTATAATGGTTATAGACATTCAAGTTTTGATAACGGTATAATTGCTCATGAATACGGACATGGGATATCAAACAGATTGACGGGAGACGGATACACATGTCTTGATGGAGAAGTTTCTGCAGAACAGATGGGCGAAGGTTGGTCAGATTATTTTGCTTTAATGTTAACGACAAGACCCGGAGATACATCATCTTTAGCAAGAGGAATGGGAACCTATGTATTCGGGCAGCCTACCGATGGTGGAGGAATAAGATTGGCTAAATATTCTCCTGATTTTTCTATAAATAATTATACGTATAAAAAAACAAATACCGTCTACGGGCCACATGCGATCGGCTTTATCTGGGCCACAATGTTGTGGGATCTTACCTGGAAGTATATTGAAAAGTACGGGTACAATAGTGATGTAATGGCCAATCCAACTTCTGGAAATGCACGGGCTTTACAAATTGTGATGGACGGGCTCAAACTTCAGGCTTGTAACCCTTCATTTATTGATGGAAGGGATGCTATTCTTAAAGCAGACTTGGAAGGAAATGCCGCTGCAGACAGATGCATGATCTGGAACGCCTTTGCAAGAAGAGGCTTAGGGGTTAATGCATCTGCTGGCGTAAAATCTGTTTCTAATGATCAGGTAGAGGACCTTACGGTACCGCAGGACTGTAGTACATTGGCAACACAGGATTTAAATGGTAAAGACAATAAATTTGTTATTTTTCCTAATCCTACTTATGATGAATTCTTTGTTGGAAATATTGATAAATCTTCGAAAGAAGTTAAAATCAGAATGTTTGATATGTCCGGTAAACTAGTGCTTTCAGACTCCAGAGAATCTACTTCCAGGAAGGCAATTTCTACCAATGGATTCCAGAAAGGAGTGTATATGGTGCATATTCAGCAAGGCGATAAAACTCAGGTTGAAAAACTGATTGTAAGATAAACAGTATCCCGTAGATTAGATGATAAAAAAAATAAGCTTTCACATGAAAGCTTATTTTTTATTTACAGAAATCAGATAATCATACACCATTTGATGCTGATCATCATTAAGTTTTGCTTTTGGAGCCATTCTGCTCAATGTCTTTATCCAGCCCTGGTTGTCATGTTTTGTAGGTTCTGGCAATTGGTGGCATTTCGCACAAGAATTTTCAAAAATAGTTTTTCCCTGAGCCAGTTTTTCAGATGAGGTATACTTAGGACCTGTGACGGCTGTACTTTTTGGGCCGCAGGACACCAGAAATGCTGACGCTGCAATACCACTTAAAATGAACTTTTTCATACCTTTATTTTTGTTTTGGTTTTGATGCCTGTTATTTCTTTACAGAAACGATATAATCGTACACCCATTGATGTTGCTCATCTGTAAGCTTTGCCTTTGGAGCCATAGAATTCATAATTCCCACCCATTGTACCGCATTATGCGAAGCTGGGTCCGGTAGCTTATGACACTTTCCACATGAGTTTTCAAAAATAGTTTTTCCCTGTGCAATCTGTTCTGCTGTAGATGTTGATGATCCCGGAACAGCAGTAGCAGTAGACGCTTTAGGTGTACAGGATACAAGAAGGACAGCAGTGAAAGATGCGGCAGCGATAAGTTTTTTCATGTTTATTATTTTGATATATAACAAATGTAATAAATTCCGAAGCCCCTTGATACAGAGAGGTCCAGTTTTAATTTAGAAGAAATAAAAATTAAAGTAAAGCTGAATTAACGTCAATTTGAAGAAAGTTTCTAATGCAAATGGTTTGAGGCTAGAAGCTGGATGCTGGAAGGTATGAAGGTCAACAAGAATTATTTCAGGTTTCTTTCTCCCAGCTTCCGGTCTTTTATATAAAATTTCTTTCATTAAAGTTGAACTATTGATCATTCCCTTTTTAATTGTTATTTTTGAATCAATGAAATTTTCTACCGAAGAACTAATTGAAGGAATACAATCAGGGAATAAACGCCTGATTGCAAAAGCTATTACATTAGTTGAAAGTAAAAAAGCAGAACATAGGGTCCAGGCGGAAGAACTTTTAAAAAGAATTATGCCATTTACCGGAAAGTCTGTAAGGGTAGGAGTAACAGGTGTTCCCGGTGCAGGAAAGTCTACTTTTATTGAAAGTTTCGGGAGATTAGCTATTGCACAGGGGAAAAAGGTTGCTGTTTTGGCCATTGATCCAAGTTCTTCAATTAATAAAGGAAGTATTTTAGGGGATAAAACCAGAATGGAAGAATTGGCAAAAGAAGAAAACGCTTTTATACGCCCATCCCCAAGCTCAGGATTTTTAGGAGGCGTTGCCAATACAACTTTTGAAACCATGATGATCTGCGAAGCGGCAGGTTACGATTATGTTCTGATTGAAACAGTAGGAGTAGGGCAATCCGAAGTACTGGTTGCAGATATTACTGATGTTTTTTTATTTCTTAAAATTATCGGGGGCGGAGATGAACTTCAGGGAATAAAACGTGGAATTATGGAAATGGTAGATGTCATTTTTATTAATAAAGTTGATCAGGATAATCTTCAGAAAGCCAAAAATACAAGACTTGAACTGAAAAGGGCACTGGATTTTATTCCACCCAAAGAAAAAGGCTGGAAGATCCAGGTATTGTTAGGGTCTGCTCTGCATAATGAAGGGTTACAGGAAATTTATGAGAAAATTTCAGAATTCATTGCTCTTAAAAAGAAAACTGGACGTTTTGATGAGGTTCGTACCCAACAGGCAGAAAAGCGTTTTGAATACTGGGTTCAGGAATATATTTTGTCACTGATGAAGAAAAGTAATACGGTAGAAGCCGCTTATAGTATGCATAAAAAAAATGCTTCAGAAATGGTTTCTAATCCCAGTACTGAAGCAAAATTATTTGTACAAAAATTTTTATCTGACGAAAGCAGCCATTAAGGTTTTGTCTTTTCCTTTTTTACAGCGAGTTTTGAAATATAACCATCATAAGTGATAGGTTGTCTGTCATTACTTCTCATGGAGACAAAAGCCCTTCCGTTTTTAAAGACTTCAATATTCATTTCATCCAGATTGCTGACATCTTTTGGTTTTATCTTCAAGGTCCAGGTCCCTTTTTTACTTTGAGATTTATTAATGGTGAAATCTTTAGAAGTAAATCTGTAGCCATTGTTATCGGTACTTCCATAGGTAGGATTAAACATTCTTCCGAAATATGGCAATACAGCATCAATCGTGTTTTTGGAGATATCAACACTATATTCTCCATTAAGATTCAACATTCTGGCCGAAGTAGAATTCGGTAATGAATTCATGACATTGATTACATCATAGTTCATAGGATTAGCTCTCTGTGCATTGAAAGTAAACTCCTGAGAATTTACCAGGGTATCTACCGTTTTCTGATCCAATCCTCCTTGCGATGCACAGCTCTCAAAAAAGAAAAGAAATCCAAAGATCATTACAAGAGAAATATACTTTTTCATGATGAAATAATTATTACATTTAAATAGCAAAATGTATGCAAATTTAATCGTTGTAAAATATTTTGGAATAAAAATTGTTAAGGTTGAATTATTAACACTCAAAATATGAAACTTACACATCTATTTGGAATTGGAGCTATAGCTCTGTCGGTCACTGCCTGTACTACAAATCCGATCACGGGAAGATCGTCTTTACAGCTGGCCAATAATTCAGAAATTTTAACAATGTCGGCACAGGAATACAAAACGACATTGTCTAAAGGTAAAGTGATTACCGGAACAGCAGATGCGAAGAGAGTGGTGAATGTAGGAAACAGAATTAAAAACGCAGCAGAAAGATATTATCAGAGTATAGGAAGATCCGCAGATCTGGCTAATTACAGCTGGGAGTTTAATCTTTTGCAAAGCAATGAGCTTAATGCATGGTGTATGCCGGGAGGTAAAGTTGCCGTGTACACCGGAATATTGCCGGTTACAAAAGATGATAACGGACTTGCAGTAGTATTAGGACACGAGGTATCTCACGCTCTGGCAGGGCATGGAAATGAGAGGATCTCTCAGGCTATGATGGCTCAGTATGGAGGAGCCATTCTTGGAGGAGCTATTTCCAATGCACAATGGGCAAATGTTTTCCAGAAAGTATATCCTATCGGTTCTCAGGTAGCTTTACTGAAGTATGGAAGAAATCAGGAATCAGAAGCTGATAAAATGGGTCTTTATTTGATGTCCATGGCGGGATATGATCCAAGAGCGGCTATTCCTTTCTGGAACAGAATGGAAGGGGCTTCATCGGGAGCCAGACAACCGGAGTTCTTATCGACCCACCCGAATCCTGAAACAAGAATTTCAGACATTAATAATGATTTACCCAAAGCTTTGGAATACTATAAGGCTGCAGGAGGAAAAATATAATTAGAATTTTAATCTTGAGTGAGCCTTATTAAATTTTTACTAAATTTGGTAAGGCTTTTTTATGTAACCACCTAAACACAATATTATGAAGAGTTTATCAATCACCGGACTAATACTTTTAGCTGTTTCTGCATTACTTTTTTATTTAACCACTGATTTTGCTGTAGAGCAAATTAAAATTTCTCATGTAATGGGAATGATGGCAGGGGTTGGAATAGGACTGATCATCGGCGGAATGGTTGGCTATGTCAGTAAAGGAAGCGCGATGAAGGCGGAACAAAAGAAAAAAGAATTCAAACAATTGCAAAAAGAAAAAGAAGAACTGGAAAAGCAGGCGGCCGATATTGCAAAGCGCCAGGCTGAACTGGACAATCAAAATAAAAACCCTCAAGTCTAGCTTGAGGGTTTTACAGTTGTTATTTCGATAATTGATTAAAATTTATATCCTAAACCTACCATAAAAAGGTTAGGTCTGTTGTCATATCTGATCTCAGAACCTGAAACTCTGTTGATAAAGTTTCTTTCATCCTTGCTGAAAGCTCCTTCATATCTTGCATTCACAATCAGCTTTTTGATTTCAAGCTGAGCACCAAACTGATATCCGACAGTAAAATCATTTTTAGCATTTTCCTTAAAATCATTGTAAGTATTGTCTTTGTTCAGATTAAAACTTCCTACAGGACCTACAAATACACCTAACATATTTCCTAAAAGATTATACCCTAACAGAACCGGAACATCAATACGGTTGCTTTTAACATCAAACGTGGTGTTTTCCGTAGTAAATTCATTCTTGAAATGAGTATAGTAAATTTCCGGCATTACAAACAGTGAAGTCGGAAGCCCTACTTTTAATGAAAGCCCCACATTGAAGCCTACATTGTTTTTACCTGTTCCCTGGATAGCGTCATTCACGGTTCCTTTGATATTTGACCATGATGGTGAGCCTGTAGGGAATATTAAGTTAGCCTTACCTGCAAGTGAAATCTGTGCAGAAGCCCACATTGAAAACCCTATTAACGCTACACTAAGTACCTTTTTCATTATCATCTATTTTTGTAATTGTATTTTCAATTGTTTTATTATTTTCAAGCAAATATTCTCGCAGCTCTTTAAATAGTTCTGAAGAATAAACGAAATCGATAAGATTTTTATTGCCTGCAGTAATCAGTATGTCTTTGTTTCCTTCCCATTCTTTCAATCCTAATCTCAGATAAACAATCTTTTCACCAATGGTCATCACGGAATTCATATCGTGGGTATTGATGATGGTAGTGGTATTGTATTCTTTGGTGATTTCATACAAAAGGTCATCAATAATCTTTGATGTATACGGATCCAGCCCGGAATTAGGCTCATCACAGAATAAATATTTGGGATTGTTTACAATAGCTCTTGCAATAGCGACCCTTTTCTGCATTCCACCTGAAATTTCAGAAGGATATTTTTTATTGGCTTTATCAAGGTGAACCCTACCGATTACATCAAAAACTCTTTTCTTTTTCTCTCTAAACGTCAAATTTGTAAACATATCGAGAGGAAACATGATGTTTTCTTCTACGGTTAAGGAGTCAAATAGAGCACTTCCCTGAAATACGGTTCCAATCTCTGAGCGAAGATGCTGTTTCTCTTCACGGTTCATCGTATTGATGTCTTTTCCGTCAAAAAGGATTTCTCCTGATGAAGGCATATACACATTCAATAAACTTTTAAGAAAAACCGTTTTCCCCGAACCACTTTGTCCAATGATTAAGTTTACTTTTCCTTTATCAAATGATGTTGAAATTCCCTTAAGTACGTCAACATCTCCAAAACTTTTCTTAAGATCTTTTACCTCAATCATTAGCTTAATATTAATTGGGTTAAAATTAATTCAGAAATAATAATGAACACCATTGTCCATACTACAGCCTGAGTACTTGCTCTACCTACTTCCAATGATCCTCCTTTTACATTATATCCGAAATAAGAAGGAACAGTTGCAATGATAAATGCAAAAACAATTGTCTTAATAAATGCATAGTAAATAAACAGATTAGGCATATACATCTGGATCCCGACTATATAATCGTTTTCTGTCCAGTTACCCGTAAGAATTCCGGCAATATACCCACCGCCAATACCAAATACAATACTGATTGCAATAAGAAGAGGATTGAAAAGCATGCAGGCGATAATTTTTGGGAAAATCAAAAAGTTAGGAGAGTTTACTCCCATAATATCCAGCGCGTCAATCTGTTCAGAAACTCTCATCGTTCCAATACTTGAGGCTATATATGATCCTACTTTTCCGGCTAAAATTAAACTGATAATGGTAGGGGCAAATTCTAAAACCAACACCGCTTTGGTTGCATATCCCACAAATGAAGGGGGAATAGGAAATGAAGAAGCATCAAAGTTATTAAACATCTGAATAGCAACTACAGCCCCCACGAATATAGAGGTGAAGACCACAAGTCCGAAAGAATTTACTCCCAAATCATTAATTTCTCTCATGAACAGCTTCCAAAAAACCCTCATTTTCTGGGGCTTTTGCAGGGATTTTCCAAGAAGGATAATATATTCCCCTACTGCTGTGAAAAACTTTTTTAACATACCGCTAAATTAGACTTTTTTATTGAATTAGACCAGAATCAAAATGAAAGACTGATCGTCATTTTATTATTAAAAATTATACCAATCTTATTGTCTGTCCAAACTTTTATTTTGCGTTTTTATCTCCGCCAATTACCAATAACACGGTTTTGAGAATAATAACGAGATCCTGGGCAAAACTCCAGTTTCTTACATAAAAGGAATCGGCAAGTACTCTTTTTTTCATATCCACCTCTACATCTCCATAGTCACCACGAAGTCCGCTTATTTGTGCTAAGCCTGTAATACCGGGACTTACCATGCTTCTTAAACTGTATCTTCCGATTTTTGGTTTATAATAGTTATCTACAGAGAGCATATGTGGACGCGGGCCTACCACTGACATTTCACCTTTTAGTACATTGATAAACTGCGGCAGTTCATCCAGACTGGTCTTCCTTAAAAATTTTCCCACTTTGGTAATACGTGAATCATTGGCAGTCGTTGTCTTAGTGGCAGATTCATCGTTAACCACCATGGTTCTGAACTTAAAACAATTAAAAACTTCCTCATGAAAACCATATCTTTTTTGAAGAAAGAAAACAGGACCTTTAGAAGATGCCTTTATTAAGATCGCAATGATGGGAAATGCCCATGAGCAAATGAAAAACAAAACAAAGATTGAAAAAAATATATCAAATGTCCTTTTCATCAGGAAATTAGAATAATAATCTAAAGGATATCTTGCCTGATTAAGAATCGGTTGTGTCTGTATATATCCAAGGTCATATAGGAAAAAATCACTTTGTGTAATGCTTGGAATTAATGAAATGTGAATTTTATTGTCTTCTGCCAGCTTAAAGATTTCAGATTCCATTTCTTCCGTATATGCATTTTCTGTGGATATAAAGAGCGTGTGAATACCGTTTCTTTTCCAAAAGCTGACCAGTTCATCAATATTGAACTCCGAACCATCATAGGCAAATATACGATACCCATAGTCTTTTCGGTTCTTAAAAATATTCTTTAAAATTTCATTTGAACTATTATCGCCCAGGAACATAACATTTCTGTGGTTAATCCCCAGAGAACGGAAATATTTTATGGCAAAATAGATCAACGATTTAGTCAGAAAGATGGAAACCAGAAGATAAAATGATAACCAGTAAATGTCTGTCGTGAAAAATACATTTTTACTTACCTTTCCGATAAGCAGAACACCGAGAATAAAGAACAGGAAATGAATAAACAGTCTTTCCAGAAATAAAGTATAGGTCAGGTTCCTCGCAATATTGTATATTTTTGTTCTGCCGCTGAGCAGCACCCAGAACAAAAACAACAATATCAGGGAAAAAGCATTCTGGTACCAGGTTTCTTCATTATACTTTAAACTTTCGTTTCTGCTTATAAAAAAGAATATAAAAATAGATGCAATAACCATCAGGTCAAGCAAAATGATGATCGATTTCAGGTATCGTGAGTATCGAATTCTCTGCATCTATCGGGGGTTATCGGATACGGCAAGCTAATGTACGTATTTTTACGGGATATTCAGATATTTATGTGTCTGAACAGAAGCCTGCCATTCCGGATGTTCCAGAATGAAGTCTGTAATCTTAGGATACATATCATCTCTTTTGCTCCACTCACTTTGAAGGTAAAGTTTACATTGGTCTGAAACTTTTGCCGCCTGTTCTTTCGCAAAGGCAAAGTCATGATTATTAAAAACAATAACTTTAAGCTCGTTTGCCTTCTGATAAATTTCTTCTTTAGGAAGACCTGTTTTCTTAGGAGATAAAGTAATCCAGTCCAGCTGTCCGCTCATAGGATAGGCTCCGGATGTTTCAATATGGATCGTACAGCCTAATTCCTTTAACTTTGAGGTTAAAATATCAAGGTTCCACATCAGAGGTTCTCCTCCTGTAAGAACAATGGTTTTGCAATGTCTGGCTGCGGTTTCTGCAATTTCTGTAGCATCCATCAACGGATGAAGATTCGGATCCCAGCTTTCCTTTACATCACACCAGTGGCATCCTACATCACACCCTCCTAACCGGATAAAATATGCGGCTTTTCCGGTGTGTGCTCCTTCTCCTTGTAAAGTGTAAAAATGCTCCATCACAGGGAGCATTTTACCTTCTTTTAATAAAATATCTTGATCTTTATTCATTTTAAAATTAGTCGTTATAGACCGAAGTTTTGTATGCGATGATTGTATTTTTCATCAACATTGCTCTGGTCATTGGGCCTACTCCTCCAGGTACAGGGGTAATCCAGCTTGCTTTAGCGGCACAGCTGTCAAAATCTACATCACCGGCAAGGTGATACCCTTTTGGAGAATCATCATCTACTCTTGTGATTCCTACATCCACAATTACTGCTCCGTCTTTAATCATATCTCCTTTCAGGAAGTGAGGATCTCCTAAAGCAGTGATCACAATATCAGCCTTTTTAGTATATTCTTCAATATCCTTGGTATAAGAGTGAGTAAGGGTCACGGTAGAGTTTCCAGGGAAATCTTTTCTTCCCATAAGGATACTCATCGGTCTTCCTACGATTTTGCTTCTTCCGATAATTACACAGTCTTTTCCTTTGGTTTCAATATTATATCTTTCCAATAATGTTAAAATCCCGAAAGGTGTTGCTGGTAAAAATGTATCCATCTCTAGTGCCATTTTTCCAAAGTTTTCAGGGTGGAAACCATCCACGTCTTTTCTCGGGTCTATTGCATTGATGATTTTTTCCTGATCAACCTGATCTGGTAAAGGTAACTGAACAATAAAACCGTCTACGGCTTTAGATTTATTCAGTTCGTCAATTTTTTCCAGAAGTTCGGATTCTGAAACTGTACTTGGAAATTTAATTAAGCTCGATTGAAATCCAACCTCTTCACAATCTTTTACTTTCGCATTTACATAAGCCTTGCTTGCACCGTTGTTTCCAACAAGAATAGCAACCAAATGGGGTGCTCTTCTTTTGCTTTCAAGGATTTTTTCAACTTCAACCTTGATTTCTGCTTTGATTTCTTTGGATACTTTAAGTCCATCAAGAATTTCTGCCATCTTTTACTTTTATTACTTTATTAGATTTATTTACTTTTACTTCTTGAATTCCTTGTAATAGTTGATTAAGCCGTTTGTTGAGCTGTCATGCGAGCTTACGGATCCGCTATTTTCAAGTTCCGGAAGAATTTTATTGGCTAAAACCTTTCCTAATTCTACCCCAAACTGGTCGAAACTGAAAATATTCCAGATCACTCCTTGTACAAAAATTTTATGCTCATACAATGCAATCAATTGTCCTAGTGAAAATGGAGTTAACTCCTTGAATAATATAGAGTTGGTAGGGGTGTTTCCGTGGAAGACTTTATAGTTTAATAATCGGTCAATTTCTTCGTCAGATTTTCCGGAATTTCTAAGTTCTTCTTCCGCTTCTTCCTCTGTTTTCCCAAAAGCAAGAGCCTCAGTTTGGGCAAAGAAGTTAGCTAACAGCTTTTCCTGATGATCAGAAACATCATTAGCACTCTTTATATAAGCAATAAAATCTGCAGGAATCAATTCTGTCCCCTGGTGGATTAATTGATAGAAGGCGTGCTGACCGTTAGTTCCAGGCTCTCCCCAGATAATTGGTCCTGTTTCATATTCCACGAATTCACCGTTTCTGTCAACACATTTTCCATTACTTTCCATATCTCCCTGTTGAAGATAAGCCGAAAATCTGTCTAAATATTGAGAATAAGGTAGTATGGCATAGGTGGTGGCAGCATAGAAATTACGATACCAGATTCCTAAAAGCCCCATTAAAACCGGAACGTTTTCAGAGAACTCAGCCGTCTGAAAATGCTGATCCGTATCAAAAGCACCTCTTAAAAGTTGTTCAAAATTCTCATATCCAACGGAAAGTACAATGCTAAGTCCAATGGCACTCCACAATGAATATCTTCCGCCAACCCAATCCCAGAACTCAAAAATGTTTTCTTCCGCGATTCCGAACTTTTTAACTTCTTCAATATTAGTAGATAAAGCCACAAAGTGTTTTGCTACATCCTCTTGTTTTCCTGCTTTCAGGAACCAGTCTTTTGCTGAATTGGCATTCGTCATGGTTTCCTGAGTAGTAAACGTTTTAGAAGCAATAATGAAAAGCGTGGTTTCAGGATTTAATTTTTTTACAACTTCCGCAATATGATTTCCGTCCACATTGGAAACAAAGTGAACATCCAGTCTTGTTTTAAAATGCTTCAAAGCTGAACAAACCATTACAGGCCCCAAATCAGAACCTCCGATTCCGATATTTACAACATCTGTAATCTCTTTTCCACTGAATCCTTTGTGTTCTCCTGAAATAATTTGTTCAGAAAAAGCCTTCATATGATCAAGAACTTTTCTGATTTGCGGCTTGATATTTTCACCATCTACAAGAATTTCTTTATCAGAAAAATCCCTTAAAGCAGTATGCAATACAGCTCTTCCTTCCGTCTCATTGATTTTATCTCCGGAAAACATTTTAGAAATAGCATCTTTTAACTGGCATTCCTCAGCAAGGTTGAGCAAAAGCTCTCTGGTTCTTGAATCAATCAAGTTTTTAGAATAATCAAAAAGATAGTTGTCCTTTTGTAAAGAAAATTCTGAAAAACGGTTAGGATTATACTGGAAAAGACTTCTAAGGTCGAAATCATTATTTCCAAAATGTTCATCAAGTGCTTTCCAGCTGGTAGTCTGTATAGGGTTTATTTTTGATAGCATAAGCAGGGAATTAATTAGTTCAGAAAAGAAATTACAGATTAAAAAATATTTAGAACTATAATGCTTTATTTCTGATTTGCAAATTTAAGGAAAAATAAAACCTCAAATAAATTTGAAACCTATAAATAACAATTTTTTAAAAAACATTGTCATAAAATAGTATGTATTGAATGGATTCATAAGAATAGAAGAACCGGAAATTGTCTTTTTGTTTACAGAAAAAGCTGTCTCAAATTGAGGCAGCTTCCAGTAAAATCTAAAATTATGATGATAACCTGCAGGTTAGGATATTTTTGAATGCTGTGGATCGGGTTGGTGAGTTCTGATCTTTCTTTTTCTTAAAAAATAAATGATGGCACCAGCGATTAATAAGAGAGGCCAGATATTAATAAGACCAACAACAATTCTCTGGATAAGATAAAAGCCGTACACAAAACCGTCTTTTGCATCATAGATAAAGTTATATCTGTATTTGCTGTCAATACTGTTGGTATTAGTAACAGCAATTTCAGCTACGCGAACTTTTGGTTCTTGGATATAAATATCTACTGTGCTGTACTTCAGATTGTCTGCCATATTCATTGTGGCTAACTTTTGCAGATTTCCTTCAGACATATTTTCATCGTCCAGGCCTACTTTATCCTTATTGGTTTTAAGCTGTCCAATATTTTCTGATGTTTTCTGGTTTCTTTTGCTTTCTAGTTCCGAGTATTTGATATTGGATGTAACATCTTCAGCATTGATGATTCTTGAGTTAAGAAATAGCTTGTTGTTATTAATAAGGGTTAAGAATTCGCCTAATTTTTCAGTAGGTATGCGAACCTGCATTTTGTTTTCTGTCTGGTATTTCTTAATCAACATTGCTTCTTCGTCGGAAGTGTTATAGGTGTCCTGTGAAATAACATTGCTTTGCAGATTGCTGTTAGTAACAAAACCTCCAAGTTCCTGAACGGATTTTTCAATATTGATGGTGGTGTTGTAAACATCTTTTACTTCCATATTGACATCAGCTGTTTTTATAAACTGTTTGTCTTTTACCTGAGTACTTGCAGCAGAAGAAATACTGTCTGATACTATAGCGGCGGAAGAATCTTTTGTACTGTAAGCCTCAAGTTCCGCGGCAGTAGCTTCTCCTTTTTTACATGAATAAATTCCTAAAAGAATTAGGGCTGATAATGATAGTCTGATGTAAGTTGTCTTCATAGTGTAGATATTTAAGTTTTGCTTGAGTCAAAGTTCAGGAAGGATCCTTTGTAATGATTGAAAAGGAGAAGTAAAAGAATTGTAAAGGTGATTTTCTTATGTAATTTGCTGTAAATTAATATTTTGTAAAATGAGGTGGTTGTTGGTAGCTTGTTTTCGGAGTGAAATTTGCTTATCTTTTACAAACCAAATCACAATAATACATTATGTCAAATACCTTTTCTAAAATCAGAAACGCAATCGGATTATTTACCTCTATAGATTTTGAGCAGTTAAATGCTATTTCTCAAAAAGTGGATTTGCCTAAATTGATGAATAACTTTTCAAAATTGGATGACAAACAGCTTGCGGGACTGGTAAAGATGCTTGATCCTCAAAAAAAGAAAAAAGAGCTTCCTCCTATTGATGGTGATTTTTATGATATTTACCACACTTTGTCTCCTGAACAGCGGGAGATTCAGCTTAAAGTAAGAGATTTCATGGAAAAAGAGGTTAAGCCTTTAGTGAATCATTACTGGTTAAGAGATGAATTTCCTTTTGAACTGATTCCGAAATTTCAAAAATTAAATATTTGCGGGGTTACCTACGAAGGGTACGGATGTCCGGGAATGCCTTTCCTTATGGAGGGTGTTATCGCTATGGAGATGGCAAGAATTGATGCGTCTATTGCTACTTTTTTCGGCGTACAATCCGGTTTGGCAATGGGTTCTATTTATATCTGTGGTTCGGAAGAACAGAAACAGAAATGGCTTCCGCAAATGCAGAAATTTGAGAAAATAGGAGCATTTGGACTTACGGAACCGGAAGTAGGATCCGGCGCAGCAGGTGGACTAACTGTTACCTGTAAAAAAACAGAAGAAGGCTGGGTACTTAATGGTCAGAAAAAATGGATCGGGAATGCAACCTTTGCCGATCTTATTATTATCTGGGCAAGAGATCTGGATAGCGGAGAAGTGAAAGGATTTATTGTAGAAAAAGATAATCCGGGATATGCTGTAGAAAAGATTAAAGGAAAAATGGCTTTAAGGATTGTTCAGAACGGATTGATCACTTTGAAGGATTGTGTAGTGACGGAAGAAAACCGTTTACAAAACGCCAACTCATTTAAAGATACCGGAAAAGTATTGCGTATGACACGTGCAGGAGTAGCGTGGATGGCTACCGGTTGTGCAAGAGGAGCTTATGAAAGTGCATTAGACTATACCCGAAAAAGAGAACAGTTTGGAAGACCTATTGCATCCTTTCAAATGATACAGGGGCATCTGGTGGAAATGCTTTCTAACCTTACCGCGATGCAGACGATGGTTTTCAGATTGTCTGAGATGCAGGATGAAGGAATTTTAAAAGACGAACATGCCTCTCTTGCCAAAGTATTCTGCACCCTAAGAACCAGGGATATCGTGTCCAGAGCCCGTGAAGTGATGGGAGGAAATGGTATTCTGCTTGAATACGATGTGGCAAGATTTGTCGCGGATGCAGAAGCTATTTATTCTTACGAAGGAACAAAAGAAATTAATTCATTGATCGTAGGACGGTCAATTACAGGATTCAGTGCTTTTGTATAACTTGTAGTAGGTAGCAGATCATCAATAGTTGTCATCTGCTACCTGGTATCAGTCATTTATTAACTTACCAGTTTTTTATATTTTTCTCTATTGTCAATAATCATCCAGATATTGATCAGGAATAATACTGAAGAAATGGCAATACCTACTGATGAAGGATCTCTGTAAAGGTTATGAATTAAAATCCCAACCATAACCGGTAATATAACGATTGCTCCCAGTGCTCTTGTCTTTGGAAAGATGAATAATAGCCCTCCAATGACTTCTACAGCTCCTACCAATGGCATCAGCCAACTGATTTCTCCAAAAGCAGCAAAAAGTTTCATTTGCTCCGGGGTAGGTTTTTCCATAGGCATATAATTGAAAAACTTGTTTAATCCTGCGTTGATAAACATAAGTCCGAAAAGCAGACAAAGAATGAATTTTATAATTTTCATATTTAAATATTTTATATCAAATGTAATATAAAAATGAAATATGTTTGATTTAATATTATAAAAAACGTATAATTATTATTGAATTCTGCTTTATGTGGGTGTTTTGATGAATGGGCTTTGTGCTTGTAAAAAGCTATACCATTAGATCCTAGTCCATTTCTTTGAGGGTGATATTCTTGGAAATTTTATAACTTTTCTTCTTTTTATTGGGTTTTACTTCCTCTCCCAATAATCTTCCCCATGGCTTCAGGTCATCCACTCTCTCACAGATAATTTTAATAATGGCAATGGCCGGAATACAAAGGAACATTCCTGCTATACCCCATAAATGTTCTCCCAAAAGAATACCTATAAAAGAAAATAAAGCATTGATTTTTACCCTTGATCCTACCACAAATGGCAGCACAATATTTCCATCAACAGCGTGAATACCAATATAGCCAATGGCGACATACACACAGGTAGAGGGGTTGGCAGTTGCAAAAGCGATGAAACATGAAATAAGAAGCGAAATAAAAATTCCTAAATAAGGAATCACATTCAGTAAACCCGTTAGCACGCCCAGTAAAATGGCATATTTTACTCCAAGAATAGTCAGAACAGTAGAGGTAAGAATAGATACGATGATGACTTGTAAACAAAGCCCAAAGATGTATTTCTTGGTCATGATTCTGATTTCATTAACCGCTTCCTGTACACTTGCTTTATGTCTTTCATTAAAAACAGTCACAATGAAATTATTCAACAGTCTTCTGTAATTTAAAATGAAAATAAAGAACAAAGTGAAAAACAGAATAAATCCAAATCCTGTAGAAAATATCCCGAATGTAAATCCTAAAATAGCCCCCGAAGAGGATAGAAGTTTGTTTAATCCCTGGTTGATATAATCTACCTGTTCGTCAACCTTTACATTGAATGTCTTGGATACCCAGTGTTGAAGATTATTAAAAACCGTGGTAAACTGTTCTCTCAGATGAGGAAGATCTTTGCTGAAATCGGATAGCTGATTCGTAAAGAAATAAATAATACCACTTAAAATAATCAGCATGATAAAAACCGAAGTCATTGTAGAAACTGACCTTGGAAACCTGAGTCTTCTTTCCATAAACGTGGCTGCCGGTAAGAAAAGCATGGCCATGAGGAATGCAAAGAAGAACGGAGCAATAATCGTCTGTTCTAATACCAAAAGGTAACCTATCCCAATGATGGAAATAACCACCAAGGTAAGCTTGACAAGGAAAGGAAGTCTAAGAAAATTCATAATCTAAATGTGCTGTATGGAATAAAAATAAGAAAACCCTTCTGAATTAAGAAATTTTTAACTCAATCCTATGGAATTTTCCCTTATTGTATCAAATTTTGTTCCAGCTCAGAGTGATTGCCTCCAATATATTTAAAAAAGCAGAAACACATTCCGATTACCAGAATGTGTTTCTTTATTGAGAAGTTAATATGTTGTCAATTGTTTATTTTTCAATAGCAATGGCAATGACTTCTTCCATTCTATTGACATAATGTATTTTAAGGTTTTTTAAATAATCCTTTTTAATTTCCTCCACATCTTTTCTGTTCGCCTCACAAAGAATAACATCTTTGATACCAGCTCTTGTTGCAGCAAGAAGTTTTTCTTTAATCCCTCCTACAGGAAGAACTTTGCCTCTCAACGTAATCTCTCCCGTCATGGCAAGATGTGGTTTTATTTTCTTGTTTTTAAAAGAAGAAACCATTGAAGTCAGCATGGCAATACCCGCTGAAGGACCGTCTTTAGGAGTTGCCCCTTCCGGAACGTGTACGTGGATGTTTTTCTTATCCAGATCCTCCTGTGATATTCCCAGATCCTCATGTCTTGCCTTGATATATTCTAATGCAATCGTTGCAGATTCCTTCATTACCGTACCAAGATTACCCGTCATGGTTAAAGTTCCTTTTCCGTTACTTAATATACTTTCAATATAAAGGATATCTCCGCCTACACTTGTCCAGGCAAGACCTGTTACCACTCCCGGGACTCCTGTAATTTCAGATAAACTTTTCGGTCTTGGAACTCCAAGAATTTCATCTACTTTTTCAAGAGAAATCTTTGAGTCATATTCTTTTACCAATGCAGTTTGTAAAGCTACCCATCTTGCTATAGCAGCAATTCTTTTCTCTAAAGTTCTTACTCCGCTTTCTGAAGTATGGGCTTCAATAATATGCTTAAGCTCTGCATTTCCAAGTTTAAATGATTTGGTATCCAGACCATTTTCTTCCTGTTGTTTTTTTATAAGGTGTCTTTTGGCAATTTCAATCTTTTCCTCTAATGTATAGCCGGCAATCTGAATGATTTCAGTTCTGTCAAGAAGAGGCGTTTGTATCGTTGAAAGTGAATTGGCTGTAGCGATGAACATCACCTTTGACAAGTCGTACCCCATCTCAAGGAAATTGTCGTAGAACGATTTGTTTTGCTCCGGATCAAGAACCTCAAGAAGTGCTGAACTTGGGTCTCCATGAAGACCTTGTCCTATTTTATCAATCTCATCCAAAACAATGACCGGATTAGATGTTCCTGATTTTTTGATAGATTGCAGAATTCTTCCTGCCATGGCACCAATATAAGTTTTTCTGTGCCCACGGATTTCACTCTCGTCATGAAGTCCACCTAAAGATAATCGTACATATTTTCTTCCTAAAGCATCTGCTATAGATTTTCCTAAAGATGTTTTTCCTACTCCCGGAGGCCCTACCAACAAGAGGATGGGTGATTTCATGTTGTTTTTTAATTTTAAAACAGCCATGTGCTCCAGAATTCTTTTCTTGATATCTTCTAATCCGAAATGGGCTTTATCCAAAACTTTTTCAGCTTTTGCAATATCAAAAATATCTTTGGTATAAGTTTCCCAAGGTAGGTCTGTGAAGAAATCCAGATAATTTCTCTGAACATTATAGTCCGGAGAATTAGGGTTTTGGCGTTGTAACCTGTTAATTTCCTTTTGGAAATGTTCTTCCACTTCCTGGCTCCATTTTTTCGTCTTAGCCTTAGCAATAAGGTCTTCAACGTCGCTTTCAGGACCTCCTCCCAGTTCTTCCTGAATTGTTCTGATCTGCTGATTCAGAAAGTATTCTCTCTGTTGTTTATCCAGATCTTTCGATGTTTTCTGATGAATCTGGTTTCTTAATTCCAGTTTTCTGAAGTCTTCATGCATCATTTCATAGCACTTGTTAGCTCTTTCCATAAGACTTTTTTCCTCAAGTAGCTTTTGTTTTTCAAAAGAAGGAAAATTAGCATTGGTGCAAATGAAGTTCAGGAGATCGTCATTATTGTTGATATTTTTGATGGCGAAATTAGCAGCATTGGGGATATTAGGATCCAGCTCAATTATTTTCAGAGCCAGTTCTTTAATATTTTCCAGTAATGCTTCATATTCTTCCTGATTTTTAGGTCTGGTATCTTTTAATTTTGAAATATCAGCCTTGAAATAAGGTTGATTGTCAAGGATTTTTTTGATCTTAAATCTGTGAAACCCCTTAGTAATCGCGGTAATGTTACCTTCCGGAAGTTTTATGATTTTAATAATCTTTGCTAAAGTACCGGTTGTATAGATGTCCTTTTCAGTAGGTTGTTCCAGATCCGAGTTTTTCTGGCTTACGATTCCTATAAAATCTCCGTTATTCTGGGCTTCTTCAAGAAGTTGTATGGATGTTTTTCTCCCTGCAGTAATAGGAATCACCACATTAGGGAACATGACCATATTTCTTACAGGAAGTATCGGGAATATTTTCTGTTCGGAATTTTGATCAGTTTCCGCAAAGTCGGAAAGATTGATTTCTTCAGTTACGATATCAAATCCGTCACTGATCATTTCCTCTAAACTAATATCTTCAAATTCTGTCATAATTAATCGAATGACAAATTGTCATTTTCGTTTTTAATCGTTAAAGTGATTTTATTATAATAAGTGCTGAAAATGTGTGGCCTATTATAATGTCTTAGAATGCACAATACTTATGCCATTTGTTTTTTGCTAAAAAATATGGTCAAAATTTCCTTTTTTCCATAATCTTTAAGATTAAAAATCAAAATAAAGAACTTCTGTTTCTGTAATTTCTTAAAAATGTGTATTTTCGCAAACTGATAAAAAACTATAATTTATAAAATGGCAATTTTAGGACAGATTAGGAGTAAGCCTTGGCTTTTAATGGGAGTAATAGCCTTAGCGCTTTTAGCGTTTTTGGTGAACCCGGATAGTATCGACAAGGTTTTTGGAAAAAATCCTGACGTTTTAGGAAAAGTAAACGGTGAGAAAATCACCCGCGAAGAGTTTAATGATCAGCTTTTCGTCCTGCAGCAACAGGCTGAGCAACAAGGTCGTCCGAAAAACGGTCTTGAGGAGCAGGCATGGCAGTTACTTGTACAATCTAAGCTTATCAAGCAACAGTTTGAGAAACTGGGCTTTGAAATGACGGATGATTATTTCTGGGGACAAATCCAGTATGATCAGATGTTTGCTCAGAATCAACAGTTCTTTGATGAGAAAGGTAATTTTAAAACTCAAGAGCTAAAAAAAGAAATTGAAACATTAAAGAATACCAATCCTCAGGGATATACTCAATGGTTGAAAACAAGAAAGACTATTGAGTACAGACTGATGGCAAGGCAGGTATTTACCAATATTTCAGCAGGTATTACAACCGGTAAAAAAGAAGCCGAAGAAATGATGAAGGAAAGAGATCAGCTTGCTGATATCGACTTCGTAAAGGTGGATTATGCGGCATATCTTCAAAAAACTAAAATTAACGTTAGTACAGAAGATCTTGCCAATTATATCAAATTGCACCCGGTAATGTTCAAAGCTGAGCCAAGCAGAAATCTTGGAATTGTATATTTCCCATCTAAACCAAGTGCAACAGATGATGCGGCGGCGATGAAGGAAATTACAAAACTATATTCAGGAGGTACAGATGCGAGTGGAGGTACAGAGAATTTCCAGAACACGAAAAATGATTCGATGTTTGTAATGGCTAATTCTGATATGCCTTTCAATCCTCAGTATGTAAAGCCTACTCAATTGCCTTCAACAATACAAGGACAGATTGCAACAGCTGCAATCGGACAAACTTTTGGTCCTTATAAAGAACAAAATTTCTATGTGGTTTCTAAGCTTGTTGGTAAAAAGACTTCTGATTCTACATTATCAAGACATATCCTTATTGCATTTAAAGGAAGTCCTGCAGGAGAAGGCGTAACAAGATCTAAAGAACAGGCTAAGAAATTAGCAGATTCAATTGGGGCTATCGTGAAGGCTACACCAGCTAAATTTACGGAATTCCTTAAGCTTTCCAGTGATCCAAACTCTGCAGCTCAGGGAGGTAGTTTAGGATGGACAACTCCGGAAACACCATTTGTTCCTGAGTTTTTAACATACCTTGCGAACAATCCTAAGGGAGCAACAGGAGTAGTTGAAACTCAGTTCGGTTACCACATTATCAATATTGAAGATAAAAAGTCCGGCTCAATGGGATACAAGGTGGCTAACCTTATTAAAGAAATTAAACCATCTGATGCTACAGAAGCTGAAACCGATAAAAAAGCAAGAAAATTCATTCAGCAGGTTCAGGGGAAATCATTTAATGATTTTGTGAATATTGCTAAAAAAGGTAATTACCAGTTCTCTAACCCGAAGACCGCCAAAAGATTTGATGGCCAGCTTCAGGGATTAGGTACTGAAAAAGACGGAGAGATCTTAGCTTGGGCTTTCAATAAGAAAAGATCTAAAGGAGATACGGAATTCTTTACAGTAGACGGAACAGGAGATAAAATTATAGTATATCTGAACGGAAAACAGGACGCAGGTCTTGCTGATCCTGAATCTGTAAGAGATCAGATTGAAGTAATTGTTAAAAATAAATTGGCTGCAAAACAGATTTCTGATAAAATTGCAGGAGCTAAGGCTTCAAACTTAGATCAGATTGCTAAATTATTTGCGACTTCAAAACAATCAGCTCAGGTTAATCTATTGAACCCTTCAGTAGCAGGAGCCATGGAACCTAAAGTTGCGGGTGCAGCATTCGGTGTTGCAAAAGGTAAGCTTTCCAATCCGGTTGAAGGAGGAACAGGAGTATATGTTCTGATCAAAAAATCAGAAACTGTAAACAAACAACCTGGTGATCTTAAGCAATTTACTGAGTCTATTACTCAGAGAAATGCAGGAATGTTCGGACAGGCTTGGATGAAGAGTCTTCAGGATAACGCAGATATCCAGGATTACAGAATTGAGATCTGGAATAAACTGGGAAATCAGCAACAGTAAAAAATTCATTTCAATGATATAAAAGCGACAAATTTTTTTGTCGCTTTTTTTTGTATTTAACGCAGAACAATATGGGAAAAGATTTATTTAAAATGTATTATATTTGCTTATTAGAAAAAAATTAGCAAGTGAAGTTCAGTAAAGAATTAAAAGCTGGTGTGATCGCACTTCTAGCTATTGTAGGCTTTGTAGTGTTGTTTCAATTTATGAAAGGGAAAAGCCTTTTTACTACCGATAATATATTTTACGCAAAATATGATAATGTAGAGGGTCTGGCGCAGTCGTCAGCCGTTTCTATCAATGGACTGAAGGTGGGGCAGGTCGATAAGATCATCCCTCAAACCGGAAAGGACGGTAAGATTAGCTTTGTCGTAAAAATTACGGTAGATAATAAGTTCGAATTTTCAAAAAACTCTACCCTTGAAATTTTTGAACCGGGATTAATGTCCGGAAAAGAAATGAGAGTAAACCTTATGTATGGCGGTGTCACTGCAAAGGATGGGGATACCCTGAAGGGAGCTTTCAAACTGGGAACACTGGGAAGCCTTTCTTCTCAGGTAGGACCGGTTAAAGACCAGTTACAAGTGGTATTGCATAGAGTGGACTCTTTGATGGCGAACGCTAATCTGCTCGTAGATGCACAAAACAGAGCTGAAGTTAAAGCTTTGTTGGCGAATCTTAACAAAACAGTGGGAGCTTTGCAAACAACAGCAGGAAACGTAAATAATCTTGTGGGGCACAATGATCCTAAACTTCAGAAAGTTTTGGATGATGCAAGTCTTACCATGCAAAGTGGAAAAGTAACACTGGATAAATATGGTAATCTGGCACAAAGTATTGATACAAAACAATTGAATGCTACCATTGCCAATTTAGATGTTACTGTAGGAAAACTGAATCAGGTTGTAAGTGGAATAGACAAAGGAGAGGGAAGTTTAGGAAAACTGATGAAGGATGAGCAACTTTACAATAATCTGAATTCAGCATCTTCTAATCTGAATTCATTGATTGAAGATATGAAAGCACACCCTAAGAGATATATCAATTTCTCAGTTTTCGGTAAAAACAATAAAGACTAATACGCCCTTATGCAGTACATCGATAACATTATTTTCCTGATTTTATTAGTGGCCGGGTTCGGGCTGTTTGCCAAGAGCCTGATGAAGATCTATAGAAATATCAGATTGGGTCATGAAATTAATAGAAGTGATAAAAAATCTGAGCGTTGGAGTACCATGGCAAGAGTAGCTATGGGGCAGAGCAAAATGGTAAAAAGACCTGTTGCAGGAATTTTACACGTTTTTGTATACGTTGGATTTATCATTATTAATATTGAGCTTGTGGAAATTGTGGTAGACGGAATTTTCGGTACCCACCGATTTCTGGCTTCTGTCTTTGGAGAAAGTTTTTACAGCTTTTTTACTGCGACATTAGAGGTTCTTGCGCTTCTTGTTATTATCGGGGTCGTTGTATTTTTCATTAGAAGAAACTTTTATGGGGTTAAAAGATTAACCATGAAAGAACTTTTCGGATGGCCAAAACATGATGCCAACTGGATTCTTATCATTGAATTTGCTTTAATGATGGCCTTCTTTAAAATGAATGCTGCGGAGTCTGTATTGCAACAAAGAGGACTTCTTCATGAGCTGGGAAGCTTCCCGATCAGTTCGGCAATTTTAGGCCCTGTTTTCAATAATTTCAGTGACGGATTTTTATTCTTTACAGAGAAAGGAGCCTGGTGGTTTCACTTTGTAGGAATTTTGTTCTTCATGAACTATCTCTATTATTCCAAGCACTTACACATTATCCTTGCTTTTCCAAGTACATGGTATGCTAATCTTGATAAAAAAGGAAAATTCAACAATCTTGATTCTGTAACAAAAGAAATCAAGTTGATGATGGACCCTAATGCTGATCCATATGCCGCACCGGCTGAGGGAGAAGCTGAGGCAGCACCTTCCAAATTCGGAGCAGAAGATATTTTTGACCTGAATCAGGTACAATTACTGAATGCTTATTCCTGTACGGAATGCGGACGTTGTACTTCTGTTTGCCCAGCAAATATCACAGGTAAAAAACTTTCTCCAAGGTTAATCCTGATGAAAACAAGAGACCGATTGGAAGAAGTGGGAAGAAATATCGATAAGAACGGAAAATTTGTCGATGATGGCAAAAAACTTTTAAACGATTATATTACAAAAGAAGAGCTTTGGGCTTGTACTACCTGCAACGCATGTACAGAAGCTTGCCCTGTATTGCTGGATCCGCTTTCGATTATTTTTGAAATGAGAAGATTCCTCGTAATGGAACAGTCTGCTGCTCCACAGGAACTGAATCTGATGATGACCAACGTAGAAAACAATGCAGCTCCATGGCAGTATAACCAGGCTGACCGCCTGAACTGGGCAAGTGAAAATTAAGGTAACAATGTAAATAATGTAACGATGTAACAATCATTAATAAACTGTTACATTGATATATTGATAAATTTGATTTAGAATGGATTTCAATATAAAAACAATGGCAGAATATGCTGCCGAAGGAAAATCACCTGAAGTTTTATTTTGGGTGGGTTGTGCCGGAAGTTTTGATGACCGTGCCAAAAAAATTACAAAAGCATTCTGCAAGATATTAAATAAAATAGGGGTTGAATTTGCTGTTCTTGGACAAGAAGAGAGCTGTACTGGAGATCCTGCAAAAAGAGCCGGAAACGAATTCGTTTTTCAGATGATGGCCTTGACGAATATTGAAGTTCTGAACGCTTATGAGGTAAAGAAAATTGTTACCGCATGTCCGCACTGTTTCAATACTCTTAAAAATGAATATCCTAGTTTAGGCGGAAATTTTGAGGTTGTACACCATACCCAGTTCCTTAAGACCTTAATGGAAGAAGGAAGACTGAAGATTGAAGGAGGAGCATTTAAAGGAAAGAAAATTACTTTCCATGATCCTTGTTACCTGGGACGCGCCAATGATGAATATGAAGCACCGAGACTATTGCTTGAAAAGTTAGATGCTGAGCTTGTAGAAATGAAGCGTTGCAAAACAAATGGTCTTTGCTGTGGAGCAGGAGGTGCTCAGATGTTTAAAGAGCCCGAGAAAGGAAATAAAGACATCAATATCGAAAGAACAGAAGAGGCCTTATCTTTTGAACCCAAAGTCATTGCAACAGGATGTCCTTTTTGTAATACCATGATGACGGATGGAGTGAAACACTTTAACAAGAATACCGAAGTAGCTGTAAAAGACATCGTAGAGCTTCTTGCAGAAGCTGATGATCTGTAAATAACAGATAGCAAAAAACATAAATAAAAAACTCAGGCTTCGGTCTGGGTTTTTTATGCTTTATAAACTCGCGAATATTTCTTAATTTTATACTTTAAAATAACAGCATAAGAAATCGCCTTCAATCAAATTTTCTTCCTGATTAATAAAGGGGAAAATGGTGATTCATAAAAAATAAAATTGTTCAGATATGAAAATAGAAGAATCCAGTATTGTAGAAACCAACGACTATAGAGTCATTATATATCCGGCTTCAAGGCCATTTGAAACCAAAGAAGCAAAGGCTATCACAGAAAAGCTATTTGATTTCCTGGCTACATGGGCAGCCCATGGAAAACCACTTTCTTCTTCTTTTAAAATTGAAAAGAATCAGTTCATCGTAGTATGTGTAGATGAAGAAAAAGAGATGGCTTCAGGATGTAGTATTGACGCTTTAGGAAAGATCATGAGAGAAATTGACGAAGAGTACCAGCTTGGACTTTTCGACAGGATGAAAGCTAGCTTCGTTGAAAAAGGAGAGGTAAAAACATTAAAACTTCAGGAATTTAAAAGTAAGCTAAGAAACGGAGAGCTTTCTTCAGATATCCAGGTTTTTGATTTTTCAAAAAATACTTACCTTGATTTTCTAAGTCACTTTCTTCAGCCTTTGGAAAAGAGCTGGGCAGCTTCTATAAAATAAAGTATTAAGCTAATTTTGCTTATAAATTATAAAGTGGGAACGTGTTTTCCACTTTTTTTGTTTTAATGTATATTTGCATAGACTCCAGTAAAACTAATGCTCAAAGTACTTTTTTTGACGACTTCTCACAGCTATAATGATGATAGGATTTTTTATCACCAGGCGAAAGAACTTAGCAGGGAAGGATATAAAGTGATGATTTGTAGCTTGTGCTCAGATTTTCAGGGTATTATTGATGGAGTTGAAGTGAATGCTTATCCTGTTTTGGGAGAAAGCATTGAGAAAAAAAAAGAAGTTTTTCAAAAAGTCTGTTCTTCTTTTCAGCCGGACGCTATTGTGTGTTCTGAACCATTAGCAGTTATTGCTGTCAGAAAGTTTGTAAAGAAGCATAAAATCAGCTGTATCTATGATGTAACAGAGTGGTATCCTTCTATGTCAATGCTTAAAGCTTATCATTTTCCTGCCAAAATTGTTCATGCCTTAAAATTCTGCCTTATCAATCTGTACGCAGGTTTTTTAAGTACCCATTTTATTTTTGGAGAGCGTACCAAAAAATTTCCGTTGGGGTGGCTTTTCTGGTTTAAAAAACAAATGATTCTCCCTTATTATCCGGATCCGGATTATGTGACAGAAAGCATCAAAACGCTGAAGCCGGAAACAATTACCCTTTGCTACACCGGTACAATTTCAAAAGATAAAGGAATTGAAAACTTCTTCAATGCCATTGTGGAAGTTAGAAAAAGGGAGCCGTTATTGAACATCAACATTCTTATTATCGGAGGCACAAGACAGCAAAGTGATGAGATCTATTTCTCTGCATTGTTGGAAAAGTATGCTTTTACAAATATCGAGATCAGAAAAGCAACTTCTTTTGAGCAGTTTACCAATGCTTTTGCTGATGCTGATATTTGTTTTGACCTCCGGGACTTTAATTTTGAAAATCACCATTCTCTGCCGATAAAACTGTTTTATTTTATGGGTGCCGGAAAACCTGTTATCTATTCTAACCTTAAAGGAATCCGTCAACATATGGGGCAACTTTCCTTTGGCTATCTGGTAGATCCACAAAATGAAAAAATAATTGCAGATTTTATCTTAAAATATGTTAAAAATCCTCACCTTTACCAAACACATGCATTGAATGCAAAAAAGGATTTTAGAGAAAAATATAACTGGAGAATAATCAGTGATTCTTTTCTTGATTTTATGAAAAGAGCCATTGACCCGTAATTGCCATGCAGCTGACTATCATTAGAACCTTCATATCCCGGTTTCTGATCTTATTCTTAAGTTTCGGACTGGTCATCTTTACCACGAATATGTGGGGAAGTGAAGGAAAGGGAACGATATCGATCGTCATTGCCAACGCTGCTGCGGTGAGCTTTTTCAGTAGTATTTTCTCAGGAAGCAGCACTTCTTATTTTGCATCAAGATTCAAGATCGAGCAAATACTACTGTATTCGTATTTATGGTCTTTGTTTATTGGACTTTTTGTGCCGTTTTTATTCAGCTTTACCTCTATACAGAGCGAGTATCTTGGCTATCTCATCGGAATTTCTGTATTTTCATCTTTACTCTCAACGAATATCGGGCTATTTATCGGAACCCAGAATATAAGGAGGTTTAATATATATACCGTGTTGCAGCAGCTTGTACATGTTTTCTTTATCATGTTATTGGTATATGGTTTCGGGAAAAAGGATGTTTCCGTATACTTTCAGGCTCAGATTGCTTGTCTCATTGTGTTATCGGTAACCAGTTTTTTCCAGATTATCAAAAAGTGCAATCTTTCGGAAATCTCATTTTCAAGAGTGGTAGCCAAGAACATGTTTGAGTATGGTTGGAAAACACAGTTAAGTGCTTTTGTGCAGTTTCTTAATTACCGGTTGTCATTTTATTTTTTAGAATATTTTGAAGGAATTGCCAGTGTAGGTGTTTTTTCAATCGGAGTAACCTTCTCAGAGGCCATCTGGACAATTACCAGAAGTATCGCCGTTGTTTTATATTCTGATGTGGTCAACAGTAAAAGCCGTGAAGAATCTATTGCAAAGACCAAAGATTCCCTTAAACTGACATTTGCTTTAATGATCGTTTTTGTTGTGGGGGTTATTATTGTTCCTTCTGAAATTTATCTGATGATTTTTGGAAAAGAGTTCAGAGATACCAAAGAAATCATTTTCTTTTTATCACCCGGAATTTGTGCCATCGCATTAAGTGATATGGTAGGACACTACTTTTCCGGAATCCGGGAGTTAAAAATTCTGAATATAAAATCGATAGTCGGCCTGGTGGTGACCGTTATTTTTTCTTTTATTGCCATACCGAGATGGGGTGTTTTAGGAGCATGTTTTGCAACTACATCTTCCTATTTGGTATCTTCATTTGTTTTATTCAGAAAATTTTACTGTTCAACATCTTTCCGGTGGAAGGACTATATGATCTCAAAAGAAGAAACACAACTTTTAAAGAATAAAGTTTTGAAGAAATAATCTTTCTTGAGATCATACATTAAGACAATTTCCTATTTTTACATACCTTTTAAAGCTTTACTATTTAATATGTGCGGAATTTGTGGTTATTATTCATTTCAGCAAAATATTTCTTCTAAAAATATTCTGGAGATGAATCAGGCGATTCAACATCGCGGCCCTGATGATGAAGGTTTCTGGTTATATGAAAACGGCCTTGGAACATCTTTTTCCGGAGTAGATTCAACAGCTACTATTAAAGAACAATTTTCGGTTTTGGGTGAAGAAGCCAGTGATATCGCTTTAGGGTTTCGCAGATTAGCTATTGTTGACCTTTCTGAAAGGGGGCATCAACCTATGCTTTCCGAGGATGAACGTATTCTTATCACTTTTAACGGAGAAATTTATAATTTCAGAAAGCTTAAAATGGAACTTGAAATTCTTGGTTATTCCTTTAAAAGCACATCAGACACTGAAGTTATTATAAAAGCATATGAGGAGTGGGGAAGTGGAATGTTGGCAAAGTTGGATGGAATGTTTGCGCTTTGCATAATTGATCTTTCCCGGCAAAAGCTTCTTTTAGCAAGAGACAGAGTAGGAATGAAACCTCTTTTTTATCATCAAAATAATCAGGGAATCGTTTGGGCCTCAGAAATAAAAGCTGTTTTAAAACATGAGTTTGTACAGCCTGAAGTCAATTGGAATGGGGTTTATACTAACTTGCTTTTTCAAACCACTTTAGCTCCTGAAACTTGTTTTCAGCACATATTTTCTCTGGAACCAGGATCTTTTATGACTGTTGATTTAAAAGATAAAACCATTATAAAGGAAAGATTCTGGAACCTGCCGACAGACATACAGAATATCGATGAAGACGAGGCAGTGAGGAAAGTAGATCATCTACTATCTGAAAGTATTTCCGAGCAGTTGTATGCCGATGTCCCCGTTACTGTTATGATGAGTGGAGGAATTGACTCTACACTAATTGCCTCAAAATCAAAACCGTTTAAAGAAGATATCAGTGCCTACACCGTTTCTTATCAGTTTTCTGAAGAGGAAGTAAAGAATGCGTCTTTGGCAGCAAAACATTTTGGAGTTATACATCATGTTGAAAATATAAGCGATGACGAAATTTTAGAACAGCTGAAAGAGAATATTCAACATTTTGAAGAACCTTACAGCAGTCTTGAAGTGCTTATGAACGCAGCAAAATACGCCCAGGAAAACGGATTTAAAGTCGTATTGAGTGGAAATGGTGCTGATGAGCTATTTGGAGGATACGCCCATACTTTGAAGCTCAACAAATGGCTTCTGTTGAAGAATTTTAATTTCATCAGTCCTTTTATTATAACCAAAGGAAAGCTTTCTGACAGGGTTAAGAATTATTTTTCACAGGACTTTATGTTTGATTTCTTCCGTCAAAGTCAGACGGGAATGACGCCTGCAGAAGCAAAAGAGAGTATTAACCCTTCAATTTATAAAGACATTACAACAAACCTTTCCAGGTATCATTTATCAGAATCAAAAGACTATTGTGGATATTTTGAATATGATATGAAATATTCCTTATCCTCTCATCATGTGTTCCGGGATGACCTGAGTGCCATGAAATATGGGGTAGAATTTCGATACCCATATCTCAGTAATGAATTAATCGATTATGTTGCTTCATTACCAGAAAATATGAGATTTAACGGTAAAGAGAATAAACCTTTATTAAGGAAAACAGCCCAAAAGTATCTGCCGGAAGAGGTGTTAAGGATGCCCAAAAGAGGTTTCTCTTTTCCACTCAGTTATTATCTGAAAAATGAAGCAAAAGTGAGGGATTTTGTAGTTGAAAACCTTGAAAGTCTTAAGAAAAGAAATTTTTTTAATGCTGAAGTCATTGACGAATGGTGGAATCATCTTACTCATGATTATGATTTTGTGAAAATCTGGCAACTGGTTACTTTTGAGTTATGGTATCAGAAATATTTTGATAAATAAAGCAGGTGTCTAAAGATTAATATTTTATCTTTGCTGTTGATGAGAAACATTGTTTTTGGAATACTGATTGTTTTTGGTGCACTTTTAAGTTGTAAAAGTGACGATGAATCTTTGCAGAGAATAGACCAGGTACTGAATATCTATATGAAAAGCAGTACAAATCCTGATTTATTGAACAGTAAAAAAACAGGTTCTTTTACCTCCTATTTTGCTAATGACAGTTTAGGGGACAGAAATATTGCCAGGGTTACTATTCCTTTGAGGATGAGACCAGATTCTACATTTTACATGGAGTATATTGCAGGAGCAAAGAGAAAAAGACTTGACTCCACCGGTCCTAATAACCCGGGTACAGGCAATTCCTACTACTCTGTGATGACTTTAGGACTTATTACAAAAGTAAATAATACGACAGATACTATTACCGACAGGCTAAGAATAGAATACCGCAAAACACCAGTTGTATTCCAGGTCTCGAAAGTTTATTACAATGATGTACTTCAGTTTTCCAAGGAAGCAGATCAACCAAATTCGATAAATGTGGTAACTATCACAAAATAATTTTAAATTTGTACAATTGTTGGCTTATTTTAAGCTCAATATCTAATATTTAACATCTCAATAAAATGTTACAAGTCAATTTTTTGCGCGACAATAAAGAGCGCGTTTTAGAAGGTCTTCAAAAAAGACAATTCAAGAATCTTGAGTTGGTAGACGAGGCTATCGCTGCTGACGACGAAAGAAAGAGAATCCAGTTTGAATTAGATTCCCAGCTTTCCGAGATCAACAAAATTTCGAAAGAAATCGGACTTTTGATGAAGGAAGGAAAGAAAGAAGAAGCGGAGTCGGCAAAATCTAAAACAGCACAGTACAAAGAGTCGAGCTCAGAATTGAAATCACAGCTAGAGGTAAAAGAAACAGCTTTACTTGATATCTTGTATCAACTTCCAAACATCCCTAATGAATTGGTAAAAAGCGGTGCTTCTGCTGATGACAACGAAATTATTTTCCAGTCTCATACGGTAGAAGGTCTTGGTGAAGGAGCAATTCCTCACTGGGAGCTTGCAAAAAAGTATAACCTGATCGATTTTGAATTAGGAGTAAAAATTGCCGGGGCTGGTTTTCCGGTGTATTTAGGAAAAGGGGCAAGATTGCAAAGAGCTCTTGTGCAGTATTTCCTTGATAAAAATGTTGAGAAAGGATACACAGAAGTAAATCCGCCTCACGTTGTGAATGAAGCATCAGGATTTGGCACAGGTCAGTTGCCTGATAAAGAAGGTCAGATGTACTATATCAACGAAGATAAATTATATCTAATCCCAACGGCAGAAGTTCCTGTAACGAACCTTTATCGTGATGTATTGCTGGATGAAAAAGATCTTCCTATTAAAAATACGGCTTTTTCTCAGTGCTACAGAAGAGAAGCAGGAAGTTACGGTGCTCATGTAAGAGGATTAAACCGTCTTCACCAGTTTGAAAAGGTAGAAATTGTAAGAATTGAAAAACCTGAGAACTCTTATGCTGTTTTAGAAGAAATGGTAGAACATATCAAAGAGATTCTTACAGATTTAGAACTTCCATTCAGAGTATTAAGATTATGTGGTGGAGATACAGGTTTTGCTGCTGCAATGACTTATGATTTTGAAGTGTGGAGTGCTGCACAGGAAATGTGGCTGGAAGTAAGTTCCGTTTCAAACTTTGAGACCTTCCAGGCAAACAGATTAAAATGCCGTTATAAAGCAGACGGTAAATCTCAGTTGGTACACACCCTGAATGGTTCTGCAATGGCACTGCCACGAATTATGGCTGCATTATTGGAAAATAATCAGACTGCAGAAGGAATTAAACTCCCTAAAAAGATTGCTGAATATGCAAGATTTGATGTGATTAACTAAGTCATAAATACTCAATAAAATAGTAAGAGGTTGTACGGATGTTCAACCTCTTTTTTTATGTAATCATGCGGTTTTGATCTTTTAATTGTTGTAGTGGCAATAAAAAAATTAAGTATCATTTGTTGTTAAAAATTATCTATAATTAAAAATTATTTGTTGTGGATTTTCTTTTATATTTTTAATATTTAGAACAATATAAATGTATTAAATTCATACAAAAATATTGTAATTTATATATTATTGTTATTTTATTTGATAAGAATTTGTTTTATTGTTAAAAAAAACTAAATTTGCCTCAAAGCAAACAAATCGATGAAAAAGAAAATTTTATTATCAGTCTTGATACTGATTCAAGCATTACTGTATTCTCAGGTAGGTATTGGAACAGCAAAGCCAAGAGGTGCTTTAGACATCAATAAGGAAACAACGAATAACATGGGGCTTGTACTGCCCACGAACCAGGATCCCAATAAGTTGATTAATCCCATGGGAGGAGCAGTAGCTGAGGGTACCCTGATGTATGATTCAGCTAAAAAATGTGCACGACTTTACAATGGAACTGCCTGGTCAGATTGTCTTTGTGACAAATGTGGGGGATCAGATCCCAGCGTATCAGCCGACTGTTCTAAAAATGGCTTTGAGGGAACTTACAAAAAAGGGACACTTGTGAGTGGTGCGAAGTTTACGGTGACATTAACCAATAATTCATTTGCAACGGTCACCATGGCCTTCCAGCCAAGTGATTTGGTGTTGAGTGGAGTAGATGGCTTGACTGTATCAGCGGTATCTCCAACTACAGCGAACTTAGCTTCAGGGGCTTCTCAGATGATAACTTATACTTTATCAGGAACACCAGCTACTTGTGGAACATTAACCGGTCAATGGAAGAAAGTAACTTTAAGCTGTTCTAAAACTGCTCTGGTAGCGGGAAATCCAACTTTTAATTGTACAAGCGGGTCATGGACTTCTCCTGTATCTCCTTCGGATTATAAAATTAATGGACTGATGAGCGGCAAAAGTTACACCGGAACGTATACTATTGCTTATTCTGGCGGAGAATGTGGAGGCATCCCCTCAGAAGTACTTACTTCTAACGGCTTGACATTAACTTATGCCGGTGGAGCAACTTCTCCTTCAGGAACTGTAGATTATGTTTTATCAGGAACCTATACCGGACCGGACAATGGAACAGCAACTTTTACCACTTCCGGTGGATGTACGGTTTACATAGGGCCATGTGCAACATGTAATGAAATCCTGACCCATGTGCCGGGAACAACCAGTGGAATATATTGGATAGATCCTGATCAGGAAGGCTCAATGAGCCCAATGAAAGCCCAATGTGATATGGATACTGACGGCGGAGGATGGACTTTAATCTTAAATTATAACCATAAAGGATATTCCGGAAATCCGGATCTTAATATACGGTCCACAAGCTTACCATTGCTGGGAAGTACTGTAGCAGGTACTAATGAATCCGGAACTATTTATTGGGGACATGCATCTAATAGCCTTGTAAATCTTATGCCTTTTACTAATGTACGATTCTATGGTGAAGGAAATTATTCGGGAGGAGTGAAAGTGCATTTTAAAACGACAAATGCAAATGCAATCAAATATATCAAAACGGGTAAGGGAACCATGACAGGACTAAATTTACCATCAAACACATCCATTCTTCCTGGCCATGTTGATAATAATGGTATTCCTTTTAATCTTACTAATTTTTATAATGATCGTGGTGATGAAGCATTAACAGACTGGCCATTCTGGAAATATGGGGACAAAGGATGGGCGATCAGGGCAACGGATGTAACTTTTACAAGATGGGTTATAGGAAGATATCCTATCCAAGGAAATTCTGATTATGAAAGTACCACAAGAGATGCCTATGATACCTATCATCAGGTATGGATTAAATAGAAATGTCCAGACACCAACTGAAGTACTGTAGAAGTCTTCCAAGTTTAAAAAATCAAATAAAAAAGTCAGCGATCGTGATAGATTCGCTGACTTTATTCTTTACAAATGATCGAGAATAACTACTATTTTTCCATCTATTCCGTAATGATGATAATACTTTTATCCGCGTTTTTATACGGCTCCTTTTGGTATTCATACATCGTTTTTAGATCATAAGTGATCTTTAATGTATACTCATCAATCTGTTTGAGCCAGTCGTGTTTTCCTGTGATGGATTTTATTTTGTTCTCAAATTTTATGGTGGTGCTGATAGTTTTAAAGAACATCATCATCATTCCTTCTACTTTTTCAGGATCGTCTTTGGTGCGTTTTGAGGTGATGGATGCCTGAATATTTTTTAGATTAAAATTTTCTGTATTGATGATGAGTGTTTTTCCATCCCAAGGATTAAAAACATTCTGTTCAACAGGTAATTTTTCAATTTTGAGATAATTGCTGAGGATCGTATAATCATCCTGGCTAAAATGTTCTGTCTTCAGAGAAACACCTGTAGGTTCATTATTTTCCCTGTTGGTTTTCATGAAAATCTTTTTCATAAGACGAACATGATCCGGATTGGTGTCCTTTACATCTCTGCTCTTTTTTTCCAGTTCCTGAAGGTCTGTCCAAGTACCGGGATATTTGTCCAGGTCGCTGTATTCGTCCTTTCCTTTCAAAGAATCCGGTGTGGAAGCTCTTACTTCTGCAATAAACCTTCTCATATCAATATCACTCACGGATGTAGAGGTGGCATCTTTGTGATAAATAATTTCAGAACTTACATTACAAGATTGTACTATAAAAAGAATGATGGATAATAAAAAAAGTATTTTCCTCATGAAAATATAATCAATAAACTAAAAGTTTGATTTAATGGCAGGTAGTAGAGCTGTGGTCGTGACCTTCAATGTGACAATTGGCTCCATTGTGATCTTTAGAGATGGTCATCGCTTCAGCTCTTGGTGAAACATAAGGAATACCTAATTCCATTCCCCGGAGAATAAATAATCCTCCTAAGATAATCATAATAACAGGTACAGCTTTTAATACTTTAATCCTGAAAGCCTGATTCATGAGGTTTCCGGCCAAAACAACCGCAAACATGAAGGGAAGGGTTCCCAAACCAAATAAGGACATATATAAAGCCCCCTGCCATATTCCTCCGCCTGCAAGACTGGCTGTAAGAGCCATGTAAACCATTCCACATGGAAGAAAGCCATTCAGAATTCCTGTAGTGAATCTTGAACGGTAATCTGCTTTTTGTAACAATCTGCCTAAGTTAGATTTTACAGAATACAGAAACTTCGAAAGAAAAGGAATTTTTGAGGCAAAATCTTTTCCTCCAAACGAAAATACAGCCATCACAATAAGCAGAACTCCAGCAGTAATGGTTAGATATTTTTGAAAACCGGCCATTTCAAAACCCTGTCCTATGATACCCAATAAGGCACCCAACAAAGAATAGGTAAAGATTCTACCGAATTGATAGGTAAGATTCTGAAGATAGAAATTGGCAGCCTGTTTTTTGGTTAATCCCATCGATAAAGCAATAGGGCCACACATTCCGATACAGTGAAAACCGGAAGCAAAGCCTAAAGCAATAGCCGATACAACAAGTCCTATTTCCATATCACGTCATAATCCATTCGATAGTCTGCTTTATCTTTTGTCCAGCTCAGTCTCAGTGTATAATTTCCCATTTTTAATACTTGTGCAGGGATGACAAAAGACTGTGCGGCATCAAGCTGTACAGATTTTTTGATATCTAAATTCTGGTCGTCGGTTCTGTTTAAAACAAATTTTACCGTAGTATTTGAGTTATTATAATCTTTTGGAAAAGTGATTTTAATTCCATTAGTATCCTGGCTGTATAGAGGCTTTTCCTGTAATTCGTCGGCTCTTTTTTTGGCATCAATCACATCCTGGTACTTCAGCTCTTCTTCATAATAATTATCTGTTACCATTTCAGAGTTTTTCTGCCCGTTCGGGAAAAGAAACATCATTGATAATATAAAAACAATAAATGCAAATAATGCAAGTACAACACCGTGTCCCCAACTAAAGTTCTTCATCTTTTTTAATTAAAATTGTAGTTTGAATGGTCCTTCAAAATAAGTTTGATAGGAATCTACCAGTTTACCTTTCATGTCGTAAACTCCAATGGTAATATTTTGTTTAGAAAGCTTCATTTCATCTTCCGGGAAGCTGATATTGATAGTCCCTTTTGAGATCTTATCTCTGTCTACCTGGATTTTGCTTGAAGCACTATAGGTAATTTCCCCGTGGGCCGGAGCAATTACTTTTATCGTTACAAGTTTTTTCTCGTTCGTTTTATTCAGGAAAGTATAATTGTAAGTATTGATGATTTTTCCTTCTTTTACAAAGAACGTACTTCCCGCAGGTTTAATGAATTTTGCTTCCATCTCACCACGGCTGTACAACAGATACCCAAGGAATCCTACCAATAAAAGCAAGAATACCGCAAAACCTTTCATTCTTCCTGTGAATTTAAACTGAGTCTGTTTCTCAATTTCATTTTCAGAAGCGTATCGGATCAACCCTTTCGGAAGTCCCACCTTATCCATTACCTCGTCACAGGCATCAATACAGGCGGTACAGTTGATACATTCCAGTTGCTGTCCGTCTCTGATATCAATTCCGGTAGGACATACCACTACACACTGGTGACAATCGATACAATCTCCTTTACCTGCAGCTTTTCTGTCTTCCCCTTTTCTCCATTTTGATCTGTTTTCTCCTCTTTTAAAATCATAGAAAACATTGATGGTATCTTTATCAATCAATACACCCTGAAGTCGGCCGTAAGGACAAACCAACGTGCATACCTGTTCTCTGAACCACGCAAATACAAAGTAAAATGCAGCAGTAAGTAGAATCATTACGATAAAATTGGTAGGATGTGCAAACGGTCCTTCAGATACAATTCTGAACACTTCTTCATAGCCCACCACATACATAAACATAAAGTGAGTAATGATCAGTGAAATAACAATATAAACAGACCATTTTAAAGTTCTTTTCCAGATTTTCTCACTATTCCACTCCTGTCTGTCCAGCTTCATTTGCTTGTTTCGGTCACCTTCAATCAGATACTCGATTTTACGGAAGATAGATTCCATAAAAATTGTCTGAGGGCATATCCACCCGCAGAAAATTCTTCCGAATGCAATCGTAAAAACAATAATAAAGATCAAAGATGCGATCGCACCTAGAGTAAGGATAAAAAAGTCCTGTGGATAGAAAGGTTGTCCAAAGATGAAAAATTCCCTGTCTATAACATTGAACATCAATAATGGGTTCCCATTAATTTTGATGAACGGTAATGAAAAATAAATGATTAATAACGCATAGCTTACAAGGTTTCTGTAGTTGGTATATTTTCCTTTTGGTTTTCTTGGAAATACCCATCTTCTTTTACCGGATTGCTCCATTGTCCCAATAGAATCCCTGTAAGTTTCAGGGTCCAGAACCTGTCCCTGTCCGCCTCGTACTTCTATTTCTTCTATGTCTGACATATTGTAATGTGTTTAAAAAAGAAAAAACATAATTCGTTACTATTTTTAAGGTAATAACAAATTATGTTTTTTTCATATGTTTCTAATTTTCTAAATTATTCTTTTTCCCAATGTGCTTCAGTTCCTTGAGGAGCAGCTCCTCCTTGAGCCTGAGTCACTGGTGGTAATTCCTGGTTGATGTGATATACATACGCTGCAATCTTTTCAATTTCAGCTCCGGAAACTTCACCGTTTTTACCAAATGCTCTCATCGCAGGGTTAGTAGGGGAACCATTCCAGTCCATGTGGAATACGTTTTTAAATAACGTTTTTTCCGGCTGGTTGATCCAGTAGTTATCAGTAAGGTTTGGTCCGATACCTCCACTACCGTCATCCTTGTGACAAGATGCACAGTTTGTTTTGAATAATTCTTTACCTTCTGCGATATTATCAGCTGAATATTTAGCCGTTTCAATTGTTACAGGAGGCTGAGACTTTTGATATTCTTCAATACTTGCCAATTGCTCTTTATATTCTTTCTCATACTCGCTTAACGGGTGAGCGAAATCTGTGAAAGAGTAAGCTGCAATGTATACAATACAAAAAGCAGTCCCAAAGTAGAATAAACCTACCCACCATTTTGGTAATTGGTTATCCAACTCCATAATTCCATCGAATCCGTGGTCGATAAGGATATCTTTTTCTTCTGTATCAGATTGCTTTTTAAATGCCGCAGCATACATTCTTTTGAAGAAAGGAACTTTCTTTTCTGCTAAATAAGCTGCTTTTTCTTCAGGAGATAATTTTTTGAATTTGTTGTTTTCAATCAAATCTCCAATTGAACTGTGAATGTAAGCCAGAATCCCGGCAATCACTACAGTTCCCCAGAAATAAGGCGAGCCAAGGAATGCATAACTCTGCACAAACAGATAATAAAAAACTATTAAAAGTCCAATTATTATTAAGATGTTTATAACAACAGGTGTTCTTTGTTTCATAAAAAATAGTTTAATTTTTTAAATTAAAATCATCATCCTCGTCATCCCCAAGTGGTGCTTCTTCTTCTTCTTTGTAATATTTTTTAGGCTTGCTAAAAACATATATAATCAAAGCTACGAAGAACAGCATAAAGAAAATCAGAGCCAGTGTCTGGTAGAAGCCAGCATTTTCTGTATTGGATAATATATCTTTAAAGTTCTGAGGAATCATATGATGAACCTTTTAATGTTTTAGTTATTACTTGCTGTTTTAATTTCAGTGGTCTTGATATCTGTTCCTAATCTCTGTAGGTAAGAAATAAGAGCAACAATTTCTTTTTTCTCCAATTCTCCCTGAGGTCTCTTAGCATAAGCTTCTTTTAAGTCATTTGCTTCAGAGAAGATATCTTTTACAATTTTCTTAGCCTGGTTGTCTGCCCATGCATTTGCAGAATCAATCTGAGGTTTCGTATAAGGTACATCAAATGTATTCTTCATCAACTTCATTTTGTCTACCATTTTAGATCTGTCTAAGTTAGTAGCAATTAACCAAGGGTAACGAGGCATAATTGAACCTGCTGATGTAGATCTTGGGTTGTACATGTGCTTATAGTGCCAAGAACTTGGGTTTTTCCCTCCTTCTCTATGTAAATCCGGTCCTGTTCTCTTAGAACCCCATAAGAATGGTCTGTCATATACGAACTCTCCAGCTTTAGAGTATTGTCCGTTTTTCCCGTTAAATCTTGTAATCTCGTCTCTGAATGGTCTGATCATCTGAGAGTGACAAGCGTTACATCCTTCACGGATATAGATATCTCTACCTTCAAGTTCAAGCGGTGAATAAGGCTTAACCGCAGAAATGGTAGGTACACTTTTCTTAAGCGTAAGGGTAGGGATAATTTCTACCATACTTCCGATGGAAATAGTAAATAATGATAATACTGTTAAAAGTAATGGCATTCTTTCCAACCAAAGGTGGAATCCTTCTCCTTCTTTACGTTTGTTTCCGATATTTGCCAATGCAGGTGCTTCAGCTGGAACTTCCTTCTGGAATGATCCGTTTCTAACCGTAGCAATTACGTTAACAATCATAAGGATTGCTCCTGAAATGTAGAATAAACCTCCTACGAATCTCATTTTGAAGTATGGAATAATAGCAGTTACTGTATCCAACCAGTTTTTCCATAATAATGTTCCGTCCGGGTTGAATTGCTTCCACATTAATCCCTGTGTGAATCCTGAAATATACATTGGTACTGCATAGAAAATAATTCCTAATGTCCCTAACCAGAAATGCCAGTTAGCTAATTTTACAGACCAAAGTTTTGTTCTCCACATAATTGGTACCAAATAGTAGATAACCCCGAATGCCATGAAACCATTCCATCCAAGAGCTCCTAAGTGTACGTGACCGATAACCCAGTCTGTAAAGTGACCAATTTTGTTGATGTTTTTAGTTGCTAAAAGCGGACCTTCAAACGTTGCCATACCATAACAGGTAACAGCTACTACGAAGAACTTAAGGATAGGATTTTCCCTTACTTTATCCCAAGCTCCTCTTAAGGTAAGAAGACCATTTAACATTCCTCCCCATGATGGTGCAATAAGCATAATAGAGAAACCAGTTCCTACTGCCTGTGCCCATGCCGGAAGTGCTGTATACTGAAGGTGGTGAGGACCAGCCCAGATATATACGAAGATCAATGACCAAAAGTGAATAATAGACAGTTTATATGAGAAAACCGGTCTGTCCGCTGCTTTTGGTAAGAAATAATACATCAAACCTAACACCGGAGTCGTCAATACGAATGCTACTGCATTGTGACCATACCACCATTGTACGATAGCATCTTTTGCTCCTGCATACGCTGAATAAGATTTCCAGCCTGAGAATGATAATGGAACCTCAAGGTTGTTGAAGATGTGAAGCATTGCTACTGCAACCCAAGTACCTAAATAGAACCAGATGGCTACATAAAGGTGTCTTACTCTTCTCTTCGAAATAGTTAAAATCATATTTGCCCCGAAAATAATCCAGGAGAATGCAATTAAGATATCTATCGGCCATTCGTGCTCAGCATATTCTTTTGAAGTATTAATCCCCATAAAGAACGTAATGAACGTCGCAACGATCATAAACTGCCAAGTCCAGAAATGAATCCAGGATAATGTATCACTATACATTCTTGTTTTTAATAATCTCTGCGTAGAGTAATATACCCCAACGTAAACAATGTTACATACGAACGCGAAGATTACGGTGTTGGTGTGCAACATTCTGATTCTACCAAAACCAAATGCACCATGAGTGTTTATTAAACCTTGAATATTACCGGATGCCAAACTCTTGATGGTTGTATCATCTGTCCCGAAAAAGAACTCTGGTAATTCAGGGTAGAAAAGCATTAATGCCGCCGTAAGCCCGAACGTAAATCCTATGAAACCAAAGATTATGGTTGCATAGAGGAACGCACGGACAATACTATTGTCATAACTAAACTTTTGTGTTTCCATATCAACTATTCACTATTTTTCTCAATTTTTATTATTTTCTCCTATTTCTTTCTCGTCTTTATCCTTGTTGCCAGTTTCATCTTTTTCTTTGATTTCATCATCGAAAAGAATCCTTACAGCCGGAGATTCGTCATCTTCAAACTGTCCTTTTTTGGCATACACTATAAATACGACCAGGAAGATCGCAGCTAAAGAAACACTGCAGACGATCATTAAATATAGAATATCCATTGGACAACAAAATTAACCTATTTTCGGGGTTCAAATTTAGTGAAAAATAATGACATTCATCACGAAATGCCGATTTCATCTAATTTAAAATCAGTCTAAATAAGGGCGTTTACGCCTGTTTTTTGAAGTATTTGCGACCTAATATCCATGTTGAAACCGTCGTGAATGTCACCACCGTAATCGAGCTGATTGGCATGATGATTGCGGCGAAAAGCGGATGCATATGACCTGTAACTGCGTAACTTAAACCAACGATATTGTAAAGGAAACTAATTATAAATGTCATTTTCACAATCGTTATCGAACCTTTACAAACGTTCAGATAGTTGTCTAAAGTCACTACTTTTTCTCCGTTCATGATCACATCTGAGGATGGAGTAAAGCTGTTGGTGTCATCGGCAATAGCGATCCCTACATTGCTTTGTTTCAAAGCTCCTGCATCATTTAATCCGTCACCCAGCATCGCTACTTTCATATGCTGATCCTGAAGGTTTTTGATGTAGTTGAGTTTGTCTTCCGGGCTTTGGTTAAAAGCCATTCCTTTGTAATTCGGAATCAATTCCTTCAATTGGTTTTCTTCTGAAGAATTGTCACCACTAAGGATGAATATTTTGTATTGGGTAAGTTTTGTAAACAGATTTTTCAATTGAGGTCGGTACTCATTTTTGAAGATGAATTTACCTAAAAACTGATCATTTTTACTAATATAAACAGCTGTTTCCAGGTTTTTAGGCTCCTGGTTATTATAACGGGCTGATCCTATCTTGTAGGTGTTTCCTCTTACCTGAGCTTCATATCCTTTTCCTGAAATTTCCACAAAGTGATCTACGGGGAAATAATCGTCTTTTACCTCAATAAATTCATATAATGATTTTGAAAGAGGATGGTTTGAATTCTTTAATAATGTTTTGATGTTCAATGCATCAAACTCATTGATTTCTTTGCCTTCATATTTGATATTTGACTTTTTCCTGTGCGTAATTGTTCCGGTCTTATCAAAAACAATGGTGTCAAGTTTTGCAATTTTTTCAATGGTCAGAGTATCTTTCACATAGAATTTATTTCTACCTAAAATTCTCATGATATGCCCGAAAGTAAACGGAGCAGAAAGAGCAAGTGCACAAGGGCAGGCAATGATCAGAATAGCTGAAACAACCTGGAACATCTTCTCAAGATCGATAAATGACCAATAGATAGCTGAAATCAAAGCAATGCCTAAAATGATGAAAGTGAAATACTTACTAACGCTGTTGGTTAGGGTGTCCAGTCCGGTTTCATGTTTCTTAAAGGCTTCCTTATTCCAAAGCTGAGTAAGATAACTTTGGTCAACATTCTTTATGACTTCCAGCTCCAGAGACGATCCGATTTGCTTTCCTCCGGCAAAAATTTTATCTCCCGGTTGTTTACTGATGCTTTCGCTTTCCCCGGTAATGAAACTGTTGTCTATATTTCCTTCTCCGTTGATCAATATAGCGTCTACCGGAATGATTTCCTGGTTTCTAACTAAAATTCTGTCCCCAACTTTTACTTCAGAAAGAAGGATGTTTTCCTGTTTTCCTTCAAAGTCTACTTTAGTAACGGCAATGGGGTAAAATGATTTATAATCTCTGTCATAAGAAAGAGCGCTGTAAGTTCTTTTTTGAAAAAGTTTACCCATCAGCATGAAGAATAAAAGACCACAAAGGGTGTCAAAATATCCAGGGCCGTAGCCTGTTGCTACTTCGTAGATGCTTCTTCCAAAAAGAACGAATATTCCCAGTACAATAGGAACATCAATATTGACGATTTTATTTTTCAGGCCATACCATGCCGATTTGTAGTAATCTGATGCGGAGTAAAAAACAACAGGACAGGCCAATAGGAACATCAGTACTCTGAAGAGGCCCTTATAATGCTCCATCCAGTAATCTTCTCCTCCTACATATTCCGGGAATGCCAGAAACATTCCGTTTCCAAATGCAAAACCGGCAATGGCAAATTTTACAAGGAGAGATTTGTCCAGATGATCTACATTTTTCTCAGCTGTTTCAAGACTGATAACAGGCTTGTATCCCAAATTGGTTAAGAAATTAGCGAGTTCGCTTAGTTTCAGGTCGTTATGGTTGAATGAAATCTGCAGGGTCTTTCTGGTAAAGTTAACCTGTGAGTACTTAATGTACTTGTTCAGGGTATGCAGACTTTCCAGTAGCCAGATACAGGAAGAGCAGTGAATTACAGGAATCTTGAAAGTAACAAGACTCGTATTGCCTTCGGAGAAATCTGTGATTTTATCAAAAATTTCGGGAGTATCCAGATAGTCAAACTGAGTGGAGTTTTCATCATTCGGACGAATTCCTGCTCCTTTATTCAGTTCATAGAAATTACTTAAATTGTTTGTATTCAGAATTTCATAAACAGACTTACAGCCGTTGCAACAGAAAATTCTTTCATCAAACAAAATTCTCTCTTTTTCTATACCTTGACCACAATGAAAACAGTTCTCGCTCACCTCCCTAATATATTGAACTACAAAATTATAACAATTTTTTTTGTTTATCGAGTTAAAAAGTTCTATTTTTGTGATAAATATCATATAAAATGCCGCAGGAACAACAGATAGCAATTGAAGAGAGGTTCGCCAAAGTTTTTAATGATAAGTCATTTAAGGAAAGACTTTCTAGCGCAGATTTTGAAAAATATATTAACGGTAAAAAAAGATTGAGTTTTCAGAAACACGATACTATTTTTGAGGATGGAGAAACTCCAAAAGGAGTCTATGTACTTGAAAAAGGAGCCGCTAAATTATCTAAATCAGGAGCGTTTGGGAAAGATCAGATTTTAAGATTTATCAAAGAAGGGGACATTATCGGCTATCGTTCTTTGCTTTGCGGGGAAAACTTCCAGGCCAAAGCAGAAGCTATGACAGATATTGAGTGTGTATTTTTACCCGCAGATATTTTCATGTATCTGCTTGAGGTGGATCCACAATTATCTTTCGTAATGCTTCAGAAAATCTCTTACGAATTAGGAGAATCTTCCAATACCATCACATTCCTTGCTCAAAAGACAGTGAGGGAAAGACTTGCTGAGATCTTATTGCTGCTGGAACAGAAGTTGGGAGTAGATCCTGAAGGATTTATTAAAATCTCATTAACAAGAGAAGAGATTGCCAACATTATTGGTACTGCTACAGAAAGTGCCATCCGTCTCATATCTGAATTCAAACAGGACAGTCTGATTGAGGTCGACGGAAGAAATATCAAAATTCTCAATCACGACAAACTTATGAAACTCGGTCATGTAGTTTTATAAGTTTTAAAATACAAATTCTATGGGAGTTGGAGTAAGCTTTGAAAAATATCAGAAGATAGAAAGAAAAGGTACTCCAACTTCTGTGTTTTTTGAATGCACGAAAATTACTGAATACAATATTGGTGTCCATGAAACCCGCGAAGTAAGATTCAAAGTAGGGGGCAAGAATGATGACGTGAAACGCAATATAAAGTTTGAGCTTAGTAATGCCAATATTTCTTTATCAACATCCAGTTGGAAAGCCGAGAATGAATGGATCTTAAGAACTAAAATCACAGGTAAGAAAAGTGGTACAACAATTATTAAGGTAAAGGTAGAAGATAAGACCTTAAACAGTATTACCATACATTGTGTTGATTATAAGGATGTGTTTTCGGAGGAAGACGTGAAGAGATTAATTGCCGAAATAGATTATATCAGTCCTAGAGCAAATGCAAAATTAGCCCCGGAATATGCTGAAAACTATTGTATGCAGGCTGCCGAAAGAGGACTGTCAGAATTATTAAAAAATAACACTGATTTTTATTCTGTTGAAAGAGGCACAGATAAACATAAGAATAAGATTGGATTTTCTGGTCTAACAGCTCTTGAAAGAGGAAATGCTATAAAATCCAAAGGTTTTGTTATAAATAGCCGGAAATTTAATGGCTATTTCATAGATCAATCCAAAAGGACTATAATTAATAATTCAAAAAATGAAGCTGAGACCAAAGCAAATTATTCAAATGTAAAGTATGATATCATCAATTTTACTTCTGAAAGAAAAAATGAAGTATTAAATAGTTTCCAACAGGATTTAAAAGATAAAATTGGCTACCATGTATATTACTTCTGTATTACAGGTGGTTTTCATACTTTGCTCTTAGTTATTGATAATCAGGATCCATGTGATACTAAATATGCAATATTTGATCAACACGGACCAACGTCATCAAATGGGAAGTTGAATGAAATCGGGGAGGGGTTGAGAAAGCAGACAAGTTGGACTTTTGCCAATACTTGTATGAACAGAATGTTGGAACATTTGAAAAAGAATAATAATAAGCATTCAAAATGGGACTCTACTGAAACTGTACTATGGAAAATTCAAAGAAAATGATATATGGTTTTTTCTTTCTACCTTTTTTTATTTCTTGTATACAAGGAGTGAAAAATAAAGACTATATGGTGGTTAAAGATGGAATGCTATATTTTAAGCATTTTACTTTCAATACTCAAAATAAGCAAGAAGGGAGTCATAAAAAAGGAGATTCAATTTTTTTTAGTAAAGTTCTTTTTGATCATAAGAATATTTTAAATAATAAAATTATTGACTCAGAGACATTTGATGCATTGTATAATGATACTAATGATCGAAAGAAAGTCAGAAATGATTATTATCTGAGAGGTAATGACTATTATTTCAAAGATAAAAACTATGTTTATATATATCAACAAAATGAACTTAATGATAAAAGCTCTCCAATCTTTTTTATTGCTGGGAAAATTAATGAATATAAAATTTTGGGAGGGAGCTATTTAAGAGTAGGTAATGAAATTTATTGTAAAGGAACCAAAATAAATAATGTAGACATTGCAACGTTTAAGACTGCTAAAATGTTGATTCCAGATTCTGAATGGGATAAAACAATAGGCTTTGATAAAAATTCAATTTATATTGAGGAAAATAAGGAACTTACAACAAATCTTGATCAGTATAAAAATGATATAACTGGAATTGATATTGATTCTCTTCAAAAAATATATAATCGCTGATATGAAATATTTGCTTTTGATATCTCTTCTACTCATCCCATTCTACTTTAGGAGATGTATTGATATGATAGATCACAATATTAAAATCTGGTCAACTTAAACAAAACCGAAAAATAAAGGAAACTCACTATATAATTAGTTAGAGTACAATTATAACGAAAATAGTTTCTATATATCATGCTTACTGCTTTATTGTTCGTATCTTGCAGACCACAAATCCTGATTTTTTAAATTATTCTTCAAGGGAATACTATATATATTTCTAACATAGTTAATAAAACGTAAAAAGATAAATTATGTCTGTTCACTCTGAAATTAAAAAAGTTACGACTGAAACCTTGCGTAAAATGAAATTCGACAAGGAGAAAATAACAATGCTTACTGCCTATGATTTTACCACGGCAAAAATGGTAGATGCAGGAGGAGTAGATGCTATTTTGATTGGAGACTCTGCAGCAAATGTAATGGCTGGTTTTGAAACTACATTGCCTATTACGCTGGATCAAATGATCTATCACGCTCAAAGTGTGGTGAGAGGAACCGACAGAGCTCTGGTTATTGCAGATTTGCCTTTCGGTACGTATCAGAGTAATCCTGAAAAAGCATTGGAATCTGCAGTAAGAATGATGAAAGAAGGAGGTGCTCATGCAGTGAAAATTGAAGGAGGTAAGGAAATTTCAAAATCAATTAAAAAAATTGTTAATGCCGGAATTCCTGTAATGGGACATTTAGGATTAACTCCACAATCCATTTATAAATTCGGAACTTATAAGGTAAGAGCTAAAGATGAAGCAGAAGCTGAGAAATTAATTGCTGATGCTCAACTTTTGGAAGAATTGGGATGCTTTTCAGTAGTATTGGAAAAAATTCCGGCTGATTTAGCTAAAAAAGTTACAGAAAGTATTTCCATCCCTACCATCGGAATCGGTGCAGGAGCTGATTGTGACGGACAGGTTTTGGTATACCATGATATGGTGGGCATGAACAAAGGGTTTAGTCCAAAATTTTTAAGAAGATATCTCGACCTATATACAGAAATTACAGGAGCAGTAGCTCAATATGTAAAAGATGTGAAAAGTGTAGAGTTTCCAAACGAAAACGAAAGTTATTAATTAATGCAGAATCAACAACAATCTATCCAGGGAATATTATCTATCGCAGCATTGATTTGTCTTGCTGTAGGATGGTTCAATTTATTTTCTCCGGAAATCAATCATTTACTTTCCAGGAAAGTTTTTTACATCCTGATAGGAGCAAGTTTCTTTATTCAGGCACCATCACTTACCAATAAAAACTTCGTGTATGCAATGTATGCGGCGGCGGCGGTATGTGTCGTGGGAGCATTTATCCCTGAAAGTTCTAATCTTTCAGCTATTAAAACCATTGGGTTGCTGGGAGGAATCATTCTTTCATTGTCAAACAGAAGAAGATAGAATTCATCATGAAGGAGCAGATTGTATATGAAGACAACCATCTTCTGGTGGTGAACAAAAAAGTCGGGCAGCTTGTACAAGGGGACAAAACCGGCGATGAGTCACTATTGGAATCTATCAAGAATTTTATAAAAATAAGAGATGCTAAGCCGGGAAATGTTTTTCTCGGCTTGGTTCATCGTATAGACCGTCCTACATCAGGTCTGGTAATCTATGCTAAAACTTCCAAAGCACTTTCCCGCCTTACGCAGATGGTGAAGAACCGTGAGGTTAAAAAAACATATTGGGCTGTAGTGGGAAAGGAAATGATTCCACAAAGTCAGAGGCTCATTCATTACTTAAAGAAAAACGAAAAGAACAATAAGGCTATTGTTTTTACTAAAGCTACAGAAGGAGCTAAAGAAGCTATTCTGACCTATCATGTGATCAAAACATTAGATAATTACCTGCTGCTGGAAATTGATCTTGAAACCGGTAGACATCACCAGATTCGGGCTCAATTATCTAAAACAGGAGTTCCTATCAAAGGAGACTTAAAATACGGAGCACCACGTTCCAATCCGGACGGAGGAATCAATCTTCACGCCAGAAAACTTGAATTTATTCATCCCGTTACCAAAGAAAAAATAGAAATAGTTGCTCCGGTTCCGCAGAATGATGCGGTTTGGAGAGCTTGTGAAGAATAGATGAAATAACCGCCTGTTCGGAATAAAGATTAGGCTAAGTATGGCTTGAGGCTGGAAGCGGGGAGATGGAAGTTATAAGGCCACAAAGAATAACTATCCATCTTTTTATCTTCTGTTAGATAAAAATTAGTTATATCACTAGCCATTAGTAGTTATAACGAAAGGAACTTCCAACTTCTTTCTTCCAGCCTCCAGCCTTTTATACCTAACTTCCCGTTTCCATCTCTACGAAAATTTTGCCCATTCTGAAAAAATAACTAACTTCGTCCCACACTTTAGGGGTGTCTGTTATCAATAGACTGAGATTTTACCCTTTGAACCTGATCTGGATCATACCAGCGTAGGGAAAAGTAGATGACTTTTGCTGTACATTCTATAGTACAATAATAGCCATTCCTAAAGCGTATTTTAAATTATTTAGGAATGGAACTTATAATCAACCACACCCGAAAAACATTTGATGTACTTCCTGACAACCTGGAAGCACTGTTAGCTATGGAATTACCCGGAAAAAAAAAGGGAATCGCCGTAGCGTTAAATAATCGAATTATTCCGCTGTCCGCCTGGGCAGAAACATTTCTCAAAGATCAGGACTCAGTTTTAATCATTACTGCCACTCAGGGCGGTTAATTCTCATATTAATACCAAAAAATTATGGCTCACTCCATTACATGTTCGCCATTTCCGAACTCAAAAAAGATTTATGTTGAAGGAAAAATACATCCTATCAATGTCGCCATGCGTGAAATACAGCTTAGCCCTACCAAGCTTACGAATGGAGGCTTTGAAGAAAATGCTCCCGTAACTATTTACGATACTTCAGGTCCTTATACCGATGAAAATGCTATCATTGATATTCAGAAAGGGCTTCCAAGAATCAGAGAGCAATGGATTCTTGACAGAAATGATGTTACCGTCCTGGAAGGAATTACTTCAGAATATGGAAAAGCCCGGTTGGCAGATCCTCGTCTTAATGAATTGCGTTTTGCATATGATCATCAACCGAAAGTGGCACAGGAAGGAAAAGAACTTACCCAGCTTTACTATGCAAAACAGGGAATTATTACTCCTGAAATGGAATATGTAGCAATCAGGGAAAGTCAAAAGATAGAACAGCTTGATTCTGTTTCCAAAGAAATGGCTTTTCAACATGCTGGACACAGTTTTGGAGCCAATACTCCTAAAAGTAAGATCACTCCGGAATTTGTAAGAGACGAAATTGCCGCCGGAAGAGCAATTATTCCAAACAATATCAATCACCCGGAAAGTGAACCGATGATTATTGGAAGAAACTTTTTAGTGAAAATCAATGCCAATATCGGAAACAGTGCGGTTTCATCGAGTATTGAAGAAGAAGTAGAAAAGGCAGTATGGGCTTGCCGTTGGGGAGCAGATACCATCATGGATCTTTCCACTGGGAAAAATATTCACGAAACAAGAGAATGGATTATCAGAAATAGTCCGGTTCCGATTGGGACGGTTCCTATTTACCAGGCATTGGAAAAAGTGAAAGGAGTACCCGAAGACCTTACCTGGGAGATTTTCAGGGATACATTAATTGAGCAAGCTGAGCAAGGGGTTTCCTATTTTACAATCCATGCAGGAGTTTTGTTGAGGTACATTCATTTGACAGCCAACAGAGTAACCGGAATTGTTTCCAGAGGCGGATCTATCATGGCAAAATGGTGTTTGTTTCACCATAAAGAAAGCTTCTTATATACTCATTTCGAAGAGATTTGTGAAATCATGAAGAAATATGATGTGGCTTTTTCTTTAGGAGATGGCTTACGTCCAGGGTCTATTGCTGATGCCAATGATGCGGCTCAATTTGCAGAACTGGAAACTTTAGGTGAACTGACAAAAATTGCCTGGAAACACAATGTACAGGTTATGATTGAAGGACCCGGTCATGTTCCGATGCACATGATCAAAGAAAATATGGACAAGCAGCTCAAAGAATGTCATGAAGCCCCATTTTACACGCTGGGCCCCCTGACAACGGATATTGCTCCGGGCTATGATCATATCACCTCCGGAATCGGGGCAGCCATGATCGGATGGTTTGGTTGTGCCATGCTTTGCTACGTAACTCCAAAGGAACATTTAGGTCTTCCGAATAGAGATGATGTAAAAGTGGGAGTTATTACCTATAAGTTAGCTGCACATGCTGCCGATTTGGCTAAAGGACATCCTGGAGCACAATACAGAGATAATGCTTTGAGTAAAGCAAGGTTTGAATTCAGATGGGAAGATCAGTTTAATCTTTCATTGGATCCTGAAACCGCAAGAGCGTACCATGATGAAACACTTCCGGCAGAAGGTGCTAAAATTGCCCATTTCTGCTCGATGTGCGGACCCAAATTCTGCTCGATGAAGATTACCCAGGAAATCCGTGAATCTGCAGAAAAAGGAATGCTGGACAAATCTCAGGAATTTATCGAAAAAGGAAAAGAAATCTATATATGATCTTTGTTATCACTCCTGAATTTTCTGTTCTAAACGAAGCCGAAATTATTAACGAAATGTTTAGGGAAGGCCTTGATCTTCTGCATATTCGAAAACCGGAAATGACAAGAAAGGAAATGATTAATTTTATCGATCAGATTGATGAATCTTTTTATCCTCAGCTAGTGCTGCATAACCATTATGATTTGGGAAAGAAGTATCAGATTTCCAGATTTCATTTCAGGGAAACAGACCGACAGGGGGATCTGCATCAATCTTTTATAAAGAGAACTAAGATTTCAACCTCAGTACACGACATCACCACTTTTAATAAGCTGGGAAAAGAATGGGAATATGCTTTCATAAGCCCATTCTTCCCCAGTATATCTAAAAAAGGATATGGTGAAAATTCAACAGTAATCGAAGAGCTAAAGAGAAACGAAAACCTCAATGTAAAGATGATTGCTTTAGGAGGGATTAATCATCACAATATACAAAAGGCTTTTGATACCGGAGTTGATGGAGCTGCATTGTTAGGAGCTGTTTGGCAGGCAAACGATCCTGTAAAAGCATTTGCATCATGCAGAAGAGTTATTTCCAAATAATATCAAATTCTTACCTATGGAAAAACTACAATATATATCACAGGGAAATACAGTACAGGAGCAGGAACTCAATATCCGAAAGGCTCTGGATAACGGGATACAATGGATTCAGGTTCGGTGGAAAAATGGCAACTACAAAGAATTACGATTACTTTGTGAAACATCGAAACGCCTTTGTTCTGAATATCAATCATTCTTGATCATCAATGATAATGTTTTTCTGGCCAAAGAAACAGATGCAGACGGAGTTCACCTGGGTCTCACGGACGGATCTGTGGAGGAAGCAAGATTACTCTTGGGAAAGCATAAAATTATTGGAGGGACAGCCAATACCATCTCAGATGTGATTCAGAGGATGAGTGAATCTTGTGATTACATCGGTCTTGGACCATTGAGATTTACTTCTACCAAAGAAAAATTAAGCCCGGTTCTTGGTTTTGAAGGCTACAGGCAAATTGTTGAAAACCTGAAAGGAAGACAAATGGAGGTTCCAAAAATCTTTGCCATTGGTGGGGTTACCCTTGAAGACTTTGTACCACTACAGGAGATCGGAATTTATGGCGTTTCAGTTTCGGGATTGATTACCAGAGAACCGGGGCTTATTAATGAATTTAAAAAAGTAATGATATGAATAATCAAAAATTAATAATAGCAGACAGAACTTTTGAATCCCGATTGTTTCTGGGAACCGGTAAATTCGGAAGCCTCAGAGATATGGCGGCATCAGTCGTGGCTTCAGAAACGAATATTGTGACGATGGCCTTAAAAAGAATCGATGCACAATCGACTGAAGATGACTTGTTAGATTCATTGAGAGGAACAAATGTTCATCTTCTTCCCAATACTTCAGGAGCACGAACAGCAAAAGAAGCAGTACTGGCAGCACAACTGGCCAGAGAAGCCCTGGAGACCAACTGGGTAAAGCTTGAGATTCATCCTGACCCCAAATATCTTTTACCGGATCCTATTGAAACATTATATGCCACTGAAGAACTTGCCAAATTAGGATTTATTGTAATGCCTTATATTCACGCAGATCCTGTTTTATGCAAGCGTCTTGAAGATGCAGGAACGGCTGTAGTAATGCCTTTAGGGGCACCAATTGGCACCAATAAAGGATTGCGGACATTAGATTTTCTGGAAATTATTATCAGTCAAAGCAATGTTCCTGTTGTGGTAGACGCAGGAATCGGTGCTCCTTCTGATGCAGCAAAAGCAATGGAAATGGGTGCTGATGCAGTTCTTGTGAACACAGCTATTGCTGTTGCAGGGAATCCCATCAATATGGCCGTGGCTTTTAAAGAAGGTGTTATTGCCGGAAGAAGAGCATTTGAAGCAGGATTGGGTGCTATTGGTAACCGTGCAGAAGCTTCCAGCCCCCTAACCTCCTTTTTATTTGAATAAAATTTTTAGATCTAAACGATAAGTTTTAACCACAAAAGCCATAAGCTTTTTAACACTTCAGTTATTTTTAAGAGACCAGCCTTGTGCATAAGAAGTATACTTAAGCCTTATGAAAATCTTTGATTTACAACTCATGTGAACTTTTTTACAGCCGAATTGTTAACTTACTTAAGTGAACTGAAGTGTTTTTAAAATAAAATTTTGTGGTTTAATGAATCCGTTATATTATAATTTATGTTGAGAAATAAAAAATCATGAATAGCTTTAAAGATGTTTTTGAACAATATCAATGGGATGAGGTAAAAGCTAAGCTAAGGAAGGTAAGTCTGTCCGATGTTAGAAACAGTCTTCAGAAAAAAAATAAAACCATTGAAGATTTTCTGATTTTGCTTTCCCCTGCAGCTTCTCAGGAACTGGAACGGATGGCAAAAATGACCCGCTCTCTTACACAAAAGCGCTTTGGAAAAACCATTCAACTCTATGCTCCGTTGTATCTCAGTAACGAATGCCAGAATATCTGTACCTACTGTGGCTTTAGTTTAGATAATAATTTAAAGCGAAAAACCTTATCCGACACGGAATTGATGGTAGAAGCGTCAGTGCTGAAATCCATGGGAGTAAACCATGTACTTTTGGTAAGCGGGGAGGCGAATAAGATAGTAGGAGTTCCGTATTTTCAGAATGCTGTGGAACTATTAAAACCTCATTTTTCTAATATCTCTATTGAAGTACAGCCTTTGATGGAAGATGAATATGCTCTTCTTCAGGAAAAAGGGGTACATTCGGTGCTGGTATATCAGGAAACCTATCATCAGGAGGTGTATAAAGAATACCATCCCAAAGGTAAAAAATCAAATTTTCACTTTCGTTTGGATACACCGGACAGAATTGGAAGAGCAGGAATACACAAAATAGGGTTGGGAGTTCTGTTGGGATTGGAAGACTGGCGCGTAGACAGTTTCTTCAATGCCCTTCATATCGATTATCTTCAAAAGCAGTACTGGAAGACTAAATTTTCCGTTTCTTTCCCACGATTGAGACCGGCAGAAGGAATTATTGAGCCTAATTTTATTATGGAAGATAAAGATTTGCTTCAGCTGATCTGTGCCTACAGAATCTGGAACGAAGATCTTGAAATATCAATCTCCACAAGAGAAAACGAAAATTTCAGAAATCATATCGTATCGTTGGGAGCCACTGCGATGAGCGCCGGATCCAAAACCAATCCCGGTGGATATGCTGTGGATAAAGCGTCTCTGGAACAGTTTGAAACCACTGATGAAAGAAGCATGGATGAGATCAGAAATATGATTAAAAAAGCCGGATATGACCCCGTAATGAAGGACTGGGACGTTGTTTACAGTGGAATTCAATGACAATAGTTCAACATGAAAAGTGAGGATACTTTTAAAAGATATAGCCGACAAATATTTATTGAAGAAATAGGGCTGGAAGGGCAAAGGAAAATCTTGGCCTCAAAAGTTCTTGTCATCGGCGCAGGTGGTTTGGGAAGTCCGGTCATTCAGTATTTGTCTGCGGCAGGAGTAGGTACTTTGGCTGTGACAGATTTTGATCATGTTGAGTTGCATAATCTGAACCGACAGGTGATTCACAACGAAAATAGCGTGGGAGAACTAAAGGTAAAAAGTGCGGAAGATTTTGTTAAAGGTCTAAACCATCAGGTGAAATTTGTAGGAATAGATCAGAAAATGAATGCAGAAAACGCAAAAGAGATTATATCCCAATATGATGTTATTGTGGACGGATCCGATAATTTTTCCACACGATACCTGGTGAATGATACTTGTGTGCAATTGGATAAAGCTTTGGTGTACGGAAGCATTTTAGGGTTTACCGGACAGGTTGCTGTTTTCAATCATAAAGGAAGTAAAAACCTGAGAGATCTATTCCCTGAACCACCTTTTGATGAAGATATTGCAGATTGTGACAGCCTGGGAGTTTTAGGAGCTTTACCCGGAATTATAGGCAGTATGATGGCGCTCCATGCCTTGAAAATTATTACGGATTTGCCTGTGAATGTCAATCAGCTGACCCTAGTGGATACAATGAACTGGAGATTTCAAACCTTGGATTTTTAAGGAACATAAAAATGTTGGAGAGTTTTATCTTTCCATAAGTAAAACATCAATAGAAATGGGCTTTAGCCCATTTAATTATTAAATAGATATTCCATTGGCTTTAGCCAAAACCTATTAAATATCCCGCATAAAAAAGACCGTAAAAATTAATTACGGTCTTTCAAAATTAGTATTATGTCGGATTATTGCCCTTGTTGCTGCATTACTCCTCCGTTATCTTCTTTTTTGGTTTGATTTAAGATATTGGCATCTTCTTTTGCCAATTTATTCTTCGTAGGAATTTTATAATTGATAGAGATTCCAAAGTTTCTTGAATCATATTTCGTTCTCAATATTACACTTTCTCCTGAAGGTGGATTGGAACGTACCTGCATGACCTGACCATTGAAAATATCATTCGCAAAAACCGATACTGTAAGACGGTTATTCATAAACTTCTTCGTCAGGGTAATATCTAAGTTATTGTTAAATGGTTTCTCTGCGGTAAAGTAAAAATACCCTGCTTTTGGAGTGAGGAAGCTGTAATTCGCTGTCAGCTTGACATCTTTCGGGAGAATCAGCTGAGTCATCAAATTGAGAATCCAGAATCCCTTGTTATTGAGATTGTCGATGTCATGCTTCTGGTATCCTGCATAAATGTACATGAAGTTCATTTTGTCAGGATTGAAGTTCGATTTCATAATCTCACCTATAGACTTCGTAAAAATCTGGAACGGAACAGGAAGTCCAATATTGAAATTATGGATTTTCATAGTAGAAATATTGATCTGCTCATTGTAGAGATTCTTACCATTTTTTCTGATAATCTGTGCCACCTGATTGCTCGCTGAACTTACACTATATCCGATGAATGCATAATCAAAAGCCGAAATTTTCACTTCGTAATTATCAAAAATAGTCGGCTGAAGATTGGGGTTACCATTGATCTGAGTATTCGGTCCGGAGAATGTGGTGTTATTCGGGTTAAGTGCAGAAATACTTGGCAAATTGATTTTTCTGTTATAATTAGCCGCAATATATACCTGATTCATCAGGTTGTACTGAATACTTGCATTCGGAAACAGCTTGAATTTTTTGAATGGAGTCAGATCCTTTTGAACAACAGTTCCTAAACTATCCTTTCTGGTGATTCCGTAAATGTCATAATTTTCTGCTCTTGCTCCTAAAGTGAAGTCAAACTTTTTCAATTTAGCCTGGAATTCAAGATAAGTGGAGGCCGTTTGTCTGTGATACTCCAGGTTTGTAAGGCCTTTACTTTCCGTGTTATAATCCTGTCTTTCATATAAACCTCCGGCACTTACCTTTCCTCCGTCCAGTAATTTGATGGGCTGAGCATAATCTACCTTAAAGTTGGCTACTCTCATGTCCGATTTATTGTTAAGGACGTCATTAAGCCCCGGATTTAAAAACTTCTGGCCATTATCCGTAAAATTTCCTTTCTGATAAAAATTATCCTGAGAAAACTTACTGTCCGCTTTGGTAAATCCAAATTGGAAATCTAATTTTTGAGACTTCTCAGCAAAACGCTTTTGATAGGTTACTACTGCTTCCTGTCTCAATGTATTACTTCTTGCAGCATCCGAAGATTCAAATTGTGCTTCCCTGAATGCATCGGTAGGTTTGTAATAAATATCTCCAAGCCCGTTACTTGCAGTATAGTTGTCATTGTTATTGTGATAAATATCGTAGTTTAATAATAATTTATCCTGCCCAAGATCAAATGTTAATCCGGATTTTGCAAAATATCCTCTGGCATATCGGTCTGTATTGCTATTTAATAAAACGTCCTGCTGACTGTTCATCATACTCTCACGATAATTTTGCCCTACATTAAGCTGCCATCCGAAATATTTATTTCTGGCATTTAAATTAACAGAGTTTGTAGTTCTGTTTCTGTATTTATCGTAATTGGTAAATGTATAATTTCCCGAATAGGTGGCACTTAAATACTTGTTGGCATTCTTGTTTGTAATAATATTCATGATAGCCCCTCCTGAGGTTGCAGGATATTCTGCTCCCGGTTGCGTTACCACTTCGATTCTCTCCACAGAATTGGCAGGCATGCTTTCAAGAAAAGAATTCAGCTCATTCGATGTAATGTTTAAAGGCCTTCCGTTAAGGTAAACTTCTAACATTTTACCTTGGTACATCATCCCGGCAATATCTGTGGCTACCAGCCCCGGAAGTTTTTTAATTCCTTCTAAAACATTTCCGTTATTAAGCTGAGGTTGTTCCGAGAAATCAAAAATAGTCCGATCCGCTTTTTGTTCAACGGCTTTTTTAGTTTTAGTGATAACAATTCCGTCAATCTGTTTTTCTTTTGGTTGGCTATTGCTTTTTTCCTGTGCAAAAACAAACACAGAACTTACAAGTGATAAAGCAACTATAGTTTTTTTCATAATGTTTTTACTACTGCTTAGTTAGACGAATAAAAAGTCAATTTGTTACGGTAAGATTTAGAAAATCAAAAAATTAAGTCAAATATTTTTTTATTTCCGAAATAATTATATCTTTGCCAGATAATTATCAAGAATCTCCAGAGGGGATAGCAACCTGCAAAAACAAGCAAGGTGCTGCAATAGATAAGCCGGTTCTTCCGGAAAAAATGTTTATATCTATCTCAACTCCCTTCTTGAATTTTTGTTTTAAATTGTAAATAAATGTTTAAAGAACAGGGAAATCACATGACAAATTTGAATTTTTATTTATCAGCTGATGAAGGTACTCTTCATTATACTGATGCCTCTTCATGCCATTTCTATATGTGCATGTGTTGCTGTTTCTAGCATTTATTTTTAAATAATCATTACACTTTTACCGTATCAATGCTAACCTTAAATGTAAGGTTACAGGAATCGCTTTGTCTTATACTCTCACAACAAATAACATAAAAAACACATGCATAATTTTACAAAAAGAAGTATCATCACTTCAGCAACGTTTATTTCGACATTCTATTTTGCACAATCACAATCAGATACCATTTCTTCTAAAAAGATTGATGATGTTGTCATCCTTGGATCAAGAGGATCCGGAAGATCATTAACTGAGACACCGGTTCCCGTAGATATTATTAATATTTCGAAAATTTTAAAACAAAGCCCAGTTAATAATATCAGTCAGACTTTGAATTATATTGTCCCTTCATTTTCATCCACATCACATACCGTCAATGACGGAACCGATTTTGTTGATCCTGCGCTGCTAAGGGGGCTTGGTTCGGATCAGGTTTTGGTTTTACTCAATGGTAAAAGACGTTATCAGTCGTCCCTAATTAATGTGACCCTTACTCCGGGTAGAGGTTCAGTAGGAACAGACCTTAATGCTATCCCTGCCTTCGCATTGGATAAAATTGAAGTATTGAGAGATGGAGCCTCAGCTCAGTATGGTTCTGATGCTATTGCAGGAGTAGTGAACCTGGGTTTGAAAAAAAGATTAGGACTTTCCGGTCAGGTCTTTTTGGGAGGATATGCTTCTTCAGTGGCTAAGAATTTTTCCGGTGGTGTTGATGGGCAAACAGTTTCTGTAGATCTTAACTATGGTGCTAAAATAGGAAAAACAGGGTTTTTTAATATCACAACATCTGCCCAATACCGTGACCCTTATTCCAGAGCCGGAGTTAGAGAGGGTGATATTTTTAATGCATATAATGCTGTTAATTACAGAGCTTTGCAGGATGGAGTGAATATTGACGGATTGTATAAAAATATTACCAATACTCCCAATAGTCAACAGATTATCAACACCATTAAGCAGTATGCAGCCAAAGTAGATTATTTTGGGAATGATTTTCAGTCTAAGATCTCAGGGGCAAACAGTATTTCTGATCTTCAAAAAATATTGAATAAAGATTTCACGTCACAGGAGCTTAATTACAGAGGTTTGGAGAGGAAAGATTTCAGTCTGAGAGCAGGACAGTCCAAATTACAATCTGCACAGCTTTTTTTCAACTCGGAAGTACCATTGAATGATGAATGGAAATTATATTCTTTTGGAGGATATAGCTACAGATTGGGAAATGCAGGAGGGTTCTACAGGCTGCCTAATAATGAAAGGAATATCAATGCAATAACTCCCAACGGATATCTGCCACAGATTGAAGCGACTGTCAATGATTACTCTCTTGCTGCCGGAGTCAAAGGAAAATGGAATGGTTGGAATGTTGATTTAAGTAATACATTCGGAAAGAATGCTTTTAAATTCGGAGTTGTCAATACCTTCAATGCTTCTCTTACAGATCGTTCACCAAGAAGCTTTGATGCCGGTGGCTCAGAATTTTCTCAAAATACTCTTAACCTGGATTTCTCAAAAAAATATGATGTTTTACATGGTCTAAATGTGGCATTTGGAGGAGAGTACAGACACGAAAATTATAAAGTGAGTCAGGGAAAGGAAAACTCTTATGCTTCCTATGATATTTTCGGAAATGTTGTAACGGCTGGTACTCCCGAAAATGAGAAGATAACAGATTTTTTTGGAAATATCAGGCCAGCCGGAGCACAGGTTTTTCCAGGTTTTAGCCCTGATAATGCGGTTTCAGGGAATAGAAACAGTGTTGCCGCTTATGCTGATCTTGAACTTGAAGTAACAAAAGGATGGCTGGTAGAAGGTGCTTTGCGCTACGAGAATTATTCAGATTTTGGTTCTACCTTTAATTATAAATTAGCAACAAACGTGAAACTGGCACCCAATCTTAACTGGAGAGGAGCGGTTTCAACAGGATTCAGAGCTCCCTCATTAGCTCAGATTTATTATAGTTCCACTTCTACATTAATCCAGCAGGGAAAAACAACACAGGTGGGAACCTTTAGAAATAACTCAGTGGCGGCTCAGGCACTCGGTATTCCGAAATTAAAACAGGAAACATCACAATCCTTCAGTACGGGAATTACCTTTAAAGTTCCGGCAATCAACTTAGTGTTTACCGCTGATGCATATCTTATCAAAATTAAAGATAGAGTTGTACTTACCGATTTGTTTTACCGACCTTCAGGTACTTTTGAACCTGGGTCTGACCAGGCTGTCCTTCAGGGAGCGTTTGATTTGGCAAGAGCAAGCGCCGCTAATTTCTTTGCTAATGCCGTGGACTCGGAAACGAAAGGTTTGGATATTACCATCTCTCAGACATCTAAAATCTCATCCGGAATTTCATTGGAAAATAATTTAGGATTCAATCTTAATAAAACCAAAAGAGTAGGAGAGATTCATGCTTCTCCAAAATTAGTAAGCCAAATTGATAATTACTTTTCAGAACCTAACAGAATCTACTTTGAAGAGGCTGTCCCTCGTGTGAAAGCTACTCTTTCCAATAATCTAAAGATAGCCGGACTGAATATTCTACTACGGAATTCTTTCTTTGGTAAAGTAACTGATGCTGATGTAATTGATGCTAATTTTGATGGAGTAACAGGAACCAGAGAGCATTTTGTATTGGATAACCGCCTGATTACCGATCTTTCAGTTGGATATGACTTTACTAAAAATATTTCAGCAACAATAGGAAGTAATAATATATTCAATATACTCCCTTCAAAGAGTCCCAATATAGGTTCTTTAACTGCTGATAATCAATTTGTCTATTCCAGACAGGTATCACAATATGGTATTGGAGGACGATTTGTTTTTGCAAGAATAGAGTTTAAATTCTAAAAATACCATTGTACATAAAAAGACGGCTTCAAGAGAAGCCGTCTTTTGTTATTAATCGATCTAACAATTAATTTTTATTTTTCCTGTTGTTTAATCAGATTCAGTGCAGAACCAGCCTTGAACCAATCGATCTGTTGATCGTTGTAAGTATGGTTGGCCATGATGATATCTTTAGTTCCGTCCTTGTGAACAAATTCTAAAGTCAGTTGTTTTCCTGGAGCAAACTGATCAAGATCTAAGAAGTTAACGGTGTCATCTTCAAGAATTTTGTCATAATCGGCTTCATTAGCGAAAGTGATTCCAAGCATACCTTGTTTTTTAAGGTTTGTTTCGTGGATTCTCGCAAATGATTTAACCAATACAGCTTTTACTCCAAGGTGTCTTGGTTCCATGGCAGCATGCTCTCTTGAAGAACCTTCCCCATAGTTTTGATCACCTACTACAATGGTTGGGATCCCTGCAGCTTTATAAGCTCTTTGTACAGCAGGAACTTCTCCGTATTCACCTGTCAATTCGTTTTTAACGTGGTTGGTTTCCATGTTGTAAGCATTGACAGCTCCGATCAACATGTTGTTTGAAATATTATCAAGGTGACCTCTGTATTTCAACCAAGGCCCCGCCATAGAAATGTGGTCAGTAGTACATTTTCCGAAGGCTTTGATCAACACTTTAGCTCCGGTAATGTTTTTTCCGTCCCAGGCCGGGAATTCTTCCAACAACTGAAGTCTGTCTGAAGTAGGGCTTACGTTCACAACAACGCTGGAGCCATCTGCTGATGGTGCCTGATATCCGTTGTCATCTACAGCAAAGCCTTTTGAAGGAAGTTCGTAACCTTTAGGTTCGTCCAGTCTAACCTGTTCGCCAGCTTCGTTGGTTAAAGTATCGGTAATCGGGTTGAAATCTAATCTACCCGAGATCGCTACTGCAGCTACCATTTCCGGCGACGCTACAAAGGCGTGAGTATTGGGGTTACCATCGGCTCTTTTCGCAAAGTTTCTGTTGAAAGAGTGAATAATAGAGTTTTTCTCTCCTTTTTCAGCACCTTCTCTGTCCCATTGCCCGATACATGGTCCACAAGCGTTGGTAAAGATTCTGGCATTTTCAAACTTTCTGAAAGAATTCAGGAATCCGTCTCTTTCCGCGGTGAATTTCACCTGCTCAGAACCAGGGTTGATTCCTAAAATCGCTTTAGGCTTCACTCCTTTTGCTACAGCATCTTCTACAATAGAAGCAGCTCTTGATAAATCTTCATAAGAAGAGTTCGTACAAGAACCGATAAGCGCCCACTCCACTTCTAAAGGCCATCCGTTAGCCTCAGCTTTAGCTTTGAATTCAGCAACTGGAGTCGCTAAATCCGGTGTGAAAGGCCCATTTAAGTGAGGAGTCAGTTCAGAAAGGTTAATTTCAATTAATTGGTCAAAATATTTCTCAGGGTTTGCGTATACTTCAGCATCACCTGTTAAATGTTCTGCAATTTTATCTGCCGCATCTACAACATCTTGTCTTCCTGTTGCAGATAAATATCTTCTCATAGAATCATCGTATCCGAAAGTCGAAGTCGTAGCTCCAATTTCAGCACCCATGTTACAGATGGTACCTTTACCGGTTGCAGAAAGGGATTCTGCTCCTTCACCAAAGTACTCTACGATACATCCTGTACCTCCTTTTACAGTAAGAATTCCCGCTACTTTTAGGATGACATCTTTAGCAGACGTCCACCCGTTCATTTTACCGGTTAATTTAACCCCGATAAGTTTAGGCATTTTAAGCTCCCATGCCATTCCGGCCATTACGTCTACTGCATCAGCACCTCCCACACCGATAGCGACCATTCCAAGTCCTCCGGCATTTACCGTGTGCGAGTCAGTACCAATCATCATTCCGCCAGGGAAAGCATAGTTTTCCAATACCACCTGGTGAATGATACCTGCTCCCGGTTTCCAGAATCCGATTCCGTATTTATCACATACAGAACTTAAGAAGTTGAATACCTCTGAGTTTTTGTTGATACCTTCCTGTAAATCTTTATCAGCACCTACTTTCGCCTGGATCAGGTGATCCGCGTGGGCCGTTGAAGGAACAGCTACTTTAGCTTTTCCTGCCTGCATAAATTGCAAAAGCGCCATCTGCGCGGTTGCATCCTGCATGGCTACCCTGTCCGGTGCAAAATCAACATAAGAGTTTCCTCTTTCATATTCTTGTGTAGCATTTCCTTCCCAAAGGTGGGTGTAAAGGATTTTTTCTGAAAGGGTAAGAGGTTTTCCCACAATTTGTCTTGCCGCAGCAATTCTTTCAGGGTAACGCTCGTACACTTTTTTGATCATATCAATATCAAAAGTCATATCTAATTGTAATTTTTATTTCTTTTTCATTACGTATCTTTCCCTGTTTGGGATAGAAACTAGGTTTTTATTTACATCAAAAAACGTTCCTATAATCCTTAAACAGGGATATTTATGATCATAAAATCAAGTGATTTTATCACTTTCAATTTAAGAAAAAATAGAATTTATTTTCTTGATTTATTGTAAAAAAAACAGTATATCCCTTAAAATAGAAACATTCTAAACAAAAAAATGAAAGATCTTACTTCCCAAAGGAGTAAAATCTTTCATTGATATCAATTTCAAAAGTCGTACGACTTATAGGTTAAATCTCTTAGTGAGCGTGTGTACTTGTCAATTCTTTGATTGAAGGAACGAAAGTAGTAAGATCAATACCTTCTACTGCTGCTTTGTACTCCTCAATGCTTGGAATTCTACCAATGATTGCAGATAAAACCACAACCGGAGTAGATGCCAGTAAAGATTCTCCTTTTTTACGTTCAGAATCTTCAACCACTCTTCCCTGGAATAAACGGGTAGAAGTTGCTAAAACAGTATCTCCTTTAGCAGCTTTTTCCTGGTTACCCATACAAAGGTTACATCCCGGACGCTCAAGATACATTACATTTTCGTATTCTGTACGAGCTTCTCCTTTCGGCGCATTATCATTAAATTCAAAACCTGAGTATTTTTCTAATAATTCCCAGTCTCCTTCAGCTTTTAACTCATCAATGATGTTGTAAGTAGGAGCTGCTACTACTAGAGGAGCATTGAATTCTACTTTTCCTTGTTGCTTTTCAAGGTTTCTCAACATTTGAGAAACAATCTTAAGGTCTCCTTTGTGAACCATGCAAGATCCAACGAAACCAAGATCTACTTTTTTCTCACCACCATAGTAAGAAAGATCTCTGATGGTATCGTGAGTATATCTTTTAGAAACATCGTCGTTGTTTACATCCGGGTCAGCAATCATTGGTTCAACAATTACATCAAGGTCTACAACAACTTCAGCATAATATTTAGCATTGGAATCCGGAGTAAGAGCCGGTTTCTCACCAGATCTGATTTCTTCAATTCTCTTGTTTGCTTTGTCAATTAATCCCTGAAGAACCTGGTTATGGTTATCCATTCCTTTATCGATCATAATCTGGATTCTTCCTTTTGCAATTTCCAGTGATTCGATCAATGTATTGTCTTCAGAAATGTTGATAGAAGCTTTAGCTTTCATCTCCGCAGTCCAGTCTGTAAAGGTAAATGCCTGGTCAGCAGGAAGTGTTCCGATGTGAACCTCAATGATTCTTCCCTGGAATACGTTTTCTCCTCCAAACTGTTTCAACATCTGAGCTTGTGTAGCGTGTACCACATCACGGAAGTCCATGTGAGGCTTCATTTCACCTTTGAAAGTTACTTTTACCGATTCCGGAATTGGCATCGATGCTTCACCGGTAGCCAATGCAAGAGCAACGGTTCCTGAGTCAGCTCCGAAAGCTACTCCTTTAGACATTCTTGTGTGAGAGTCTCCACCGATGATGATTGCCCACTCGTCTACGGTAATATCGTTAAGAACCTTGTGAATTACGTCTGTCATGGCGTGGTATTCACCTTTCGGGTCACGGGCCGTAATCAAACCGAAATCGTTCATAAACTTCATCAACTTAGGAATGTTAGCCTGAGCTTTTTTATCCCATACTGAAGCAGTGTGACAACCGGATTGGTAAGCACCGTCAACGATTGGAGAAATTACTGTTGCAGCCATAGATTCAAGTTCCTGAGAAGTCATAAGACCTGTCGTATCCTGAGAACCTACGATATTCACTTTTACACGAACGTCTGATCCTGCATGTAACACTTTACCAGGTGTAGAACCTACTGCATTTCTGTTGAATATTTTTTCAACTGCCGTTAATCCTTGTCCATCATTAGAAATTTCTTTTGACGGGGCAAAAACCTGAGGAGCTTCTACTCCTAAAAGTTCAGCAGCAAATGTTTGAAGTTTTTTACCGAATACAATCGCGTAAGATCCACCAGCTTTGATGAATTCCATCTTTTGTGGGGTGAAAGATCTGGAAATGTCAATTAATTCCTGATCGCCATTGTATAATTTTTTTGTTTTTGTATTAATGGTCAGCACTGTTCCTGTAGCTACAGAATAAGCTTGTTCAAGAACTACTTCACCGTTCTCATTACGAACAACGTTTCCGTTTTCATCAACTTTCTTTACCCAGTTTTTAAGGTCAATTCCGATACCTCCTGTAACGTCTACGGTAGTAAGGAAGATTGGAGAAATACCATTGGTACCTCCAACAATTGGTGCAAAGTTTACAAATGGTACGTATGGGCTGGCTTGTTTTCCTGTCCAAAGAGCAACGTTATTTACTCCTGACATTCTTGAAGAACCTACTCCCATTGTTCCTTTTTCTGCGATAAGCATTACGCTTGCGTCAGGGTGTTGAGCCTGTAAAGCTTTAATTTCTTCCTGTGCCTCAGGAGTGATCATACATTTTCCGTGAAGTTCACGGTCTGATCTTGAGTGAGCCTGATTTCCCGGAGAAAGTAAATCCGTTGAAATGTCACCTTCACCAGCGATATAAGTAACTACTTTGATTTCTTCAGCTACTTCAGGAAGTTTTGTGAAGAATTCAGCTTTTGCGTAGCTTTCAATAATTTCCTGAGCGATTTCATTACCGCTGTTGAATGCTTCCTTCAGACGGTTGGTATCCGCTTCATAAAGGAAAACCTGTGTTTTAAGGACTTTCGCTGCTTCTTTAGCAATGGCAGGATCATTTCCTAAAGCAAGATCCAGCAATACTTCAATGGAAGGTCCTCCTTTCATGTGAGATAATAATTCAAAAGCAAAAGCCGGAGATATTTCTTCTACTACGGATTCACCGAGAATGATTTCTTTTAAAAATTTAGCTTTAACTCCTGCAGCGCTTGTGGTTCCCGGCAGGGTGTTGTAAATGAAAAATTTAAGAGAATCCGATCGATCTGCATTACCTGAATCTTTAATTTGCGCGATGATTTCGCATAGTAATTCAGCACCATCAATTGGCTTTGGATGAAGCCCCTGGTCCTTTCTTTCTTCAATCTCTTTGATGTAATCCTTATAATTCATAATAGAAGTCTTTCACTTTTAAGGAAGATGTATAAAACAGCCGTGGGGCTGTCATTCCTGCTTTACCGGATCCGTATAAAATACATTTTAATAACATTTTGAGTTCCCGTACTTTGATACGAAAGTTGAGCCGAAGTAAAGTCAGTATAATCTATATCTTTTTTCTAAAAGTTTTAAAATTATTAAACAATTCAAAATGTTCCCAAAAATACGAATTTTTACGATTTTATAGAAATGAAATTATTTAGATTCTTTATAAATATGAATTTGATAATTTCTATTTTTGGCCGTAATTTTGCAAGCAAATGATGAATATGAAAAATATCCTTAGTCTTTTCTGTGTTTTTATTTCACTGTTCTTTTTCTCACAGACCCGTTCCGTGAAGAAAATCACGGTGAAAAATGGGGCTAAAACCACGATGAAAAAAGGAAATTCTGTAGCTAAGCCAAATCCTGACCTTGTGGTAATCCATAAGGATCTTCCGGTTTTGATTCCGAAGAAAAAGGATGAAAAGTTTGGGTATGTTAATCAAAACGGAAAATTCATTATTCAACCTGAATACCATATTGCCGTATTTTTTTATGAAGATTGTAATCTTTTAAATTCTCCCAATGAGAAAGTCCGAAAATTTGGGACGAGTGATTATGCCACAGTAGAGAAAGATATGATTTCCTACCGGATAGATAAGACAGGTAAGAGAGTGTATCAATTTAAAGATGCAGATTTTGGAAAATGTAAATTCGAAGAATATAAACAACAGTTGTTCCAGGCATATGTACTGAATGGCTTTTACGGAGTTATTGAAAAATCAAAATTCGTTAACGAAGCAGATTACAGACAATACCAGATTTATCCTCAATATGAATATCTGTATATCATGGAAGGAGACGATGTATCAAATCCAATGATTGTGGCTTCCAATAATGATAAATTTGGGGTTATTGACGTCAATAACAAGATTATCATCCCTTTTGAATACTCCAATATTAAAAGAAACTTTAGCTGGAAACTGGGGAGAATGTTTGAAGTTACCAAGGATGGTAAAAATTATTACTACATCGACGCACACAATAAGACCTATTAAGATAATGATCAATTTTTAGAGGGAAGTAGTAGTTGGTGGTCATATCAAATTCTCTGTAATACTTGCTGCTTCTTATTCATTTCATATATTTTTTGTACTTTTGCCGCTGAAATAAAGGGGTGCTTTTACAGGCTGAGATTATACCCAATGAACCTGGAACAGGTAATGCTGTTTAGGGACGCATCGACTCAATTGGGGTCGAATTGTATAATATCTTATCGATCCCCTTTTATTCATTAAATGTCAAAGATTTATAGAATGAAAGGTTTATTTTTTTTAGGGCTTAGCGTAGGCTCTGTAGCTTTTATCCAGGCTCAAAATAATGATTCTCTGAAAACCAGGGAAATTGAAGCAGTCAACTTTACCAAAAGACTTCCTGTTGCTAAGGAAATCATCAATGTTCAGAAAGATTTAGACGGTAAAAATATGGGACAGGACCTTCCTATCCTTTTAAAAAATCAAACATCGGTTATTTCAACATCGGATGCAGGAAACGGGGTTGGGTACACAGGAATCAGGATTCGTGGTGTAGCCGGAAGAGGGATTAATGTAATGATGAATGGGGTTCCCTTCAATGATGCAGAAAGCCAGGGTGCCTTTTTTGTGAATGTTCCTGATTTAACAAGTTCGGCATCTCAGATTGTCATACAAAGAGGAGTGGGAACTTCCAATAATGGAGTGTCTTCTTTTGGAGCCAGTATTAATGTTATTTCAAAGGATCCTGATGAAAAGTTTTATTTTAAAACAGATGATAGCTATGGGTCGTTTAATACCTATAAATATTCAGCTGAAGTAGGAACCGGGAAATTCTGGAAAAACAGACTTTCCGTGATGGGGAGATACTCACATATTCACTCTGACGGATATATAGACAGGGCTTCAACCAATCTTCATTCCTACAATTTTACCGCTTTATTTGAAGAAGGTAAAACGAGATTGCGCCTAATGGCATTCGGAGGGAAAGAAAGAACGTATCAGGCGTGGAACGGAATCAGCAGAAAAACCTGGGAAACCGACCCTAAGTATAATTCTGCGGGAGAATATACTGATCTCTTTACCGGAGAAACGAAATTTTATGATGGCGAAACCGACAATTATCGCCAGAATCACTATCAGTTTCTTTGGGAACAAAAATTCAATGATACATGGAATTTAGAAACCACTTTACATTACACCAGAGGAAAAGGATATTATGAAAATTATACAAGGGTAGATGAGACAGATGAAGATGCAACCCACTATTCTAATTATAACCTAACCGCTCCCATTGTCAATGGTGCTCCTGTTGAGAAAACAGACTTCATCAGAAAAAAATGGCTGAATAATCACTTTTATGGCTTGGTATCAACTTTATACGGGAAGTTTGAGAATGTAGATCTGAACTTCGGAGTGGTAGCCAACCAGTATTATGGTAAGCATTATGGAAATGTTACCGGAGTGTATTTTCCACAAATTAATGAGTACGAGTATTACAGAGGTCGGTCTGTGAAAAGTGAAGTGGCTGGTTTTGCAAAAGCTTTGGTAAGGGTGAATGCTTTTGAGTTTTTCGGTGATCTGCAGCTGAGAGCAATTAATTACGATACCAAGATCATTTTGGATGGCGATGGTGAAGGAGGGAATATCAGGAAAGACTGGTTATTCTTTAATCCAAAAGCGGGAGTGAACTACAAAATTGGAAATGGAAAGATCTTTTTATCCTATGCCCATGCCCATCGTGAACCCAACAGAGATGACTTAACCGCAGATAATAGTGTTAAAGCTGAAAAACTTCACGATTTTGAAGCCGGTTTGGAGAAACAATTCGGATTTTTATCGGTAACAGCGAATGTATACTATATGTACTATGTGAATCAGTTGGTACTTAACGGACAGCTGAATAATGTAGGGGCTTTCATCAGAACAAATTCCGGGAAAAGTTACAGACGAGGAATTGAGATCGGGTTGCTGGCAAAATTATCAAAGCAATGGGAGGTTTCCGGAAATGTGAGCTTAAGCCAGAACAGGAATCTTGATTTTAATATGAAAAACAAAAAGGAGGTTAAAAACCTGGGAAATACACAGATCTCATTTTCTCCGGACGTTGTAGCCAATTTGGGAGTGACATTCAGACCTTCAGAGAGATTCCAATTTGTGGTAATGAATCAATATGTAGGAAAACAATATCTTGATAATACGGAAGACAAAAACCTGCTGCTTAAGGATTATTTGCTGACAGATTTTAATGCGCAGTATCAGTTTAAGATAGCTAATAATGACGTGACCCTGAAATTGCTGGTGAATAACCTGCTGAACAAAAAATATGTAAACAACGGAGCGGTCTATGGTGGTGAACCTTATTATTTTTCACAGGCAGGAACGAACTTTATGTTTGGAATCAGCTGGAAAATTCAATAATTGTGCGTTGAGGTAAATAAGAGAATTTTTAAATTTGGGCTGAAAGATATTGTGTATATGTAATAATAAGCCTGTTTTGATAAAGAATAATTAAAAGACTGTTTCGGCGGTCTTTTTTTATATCATATTAAATGTCTTCAAAAGTCGTGAAAAAGTTATAAATTTGCCACCAAATGAATATTTCAGCATACATTTTAGAATATTTGAAACAATATGGAACTGCCACGGTTCCAGGCTTTGGAGTGTTTTCTCTCAAAAATTCTAAGGCGATTATCAATTCTGAAAACGGAAGTATCCTGCCTCCGGCGAGTGAGATCAAATTTACAATTGATTATGAAGTGCAGGCTGATGAACTGGCTGCTTTTATAGCGGGTCAAAAACAGATGTCTCTGGAAGCTTCCAAAAGTGATCTTAAAATACAAACTGATTTCTGGAAGAAAAAACTTCAGGCTGAGCAGGTTCTTGAAATTCAGAGTCTTGGGACTGTTTTTACGGAAGAAGGTCATACTCATTTCAAAGGAAACAGAGTAGAAGCGGGACATCCTGATTTTTACGGATTGGAAGAAATTCGCTTTTCAGATATCAATAATGGAGAAAGAGTAAAAACTTCAGAAAAACGGGAAAAAGATTATAAATTTAATAAATCTATTCTTTGGATTTTCTTGTTGATTATACCTGTTCTCGGTATTCTTTATTTCGTATTTACACAACAGGAACTTCTTTTTGGAAAAAAATCTTTTAATAAAGTCTCTGTACAGACTTCAACTCACAGAATTGTAAAAGATACCATTAAAGTGATGGTGCACACGCCAGAAACACCTGCTTCAGATTCGCTCAAAAAAGATTCATTGATACAACCGGCTGTACAGAAAAAGAAAGCTGCTCCGGCTGCCCGAAACAACACTAAGAATAAATGGCAAAAATAAAAACAGCGTCAGAATCTCTGACCATTATGACTAATATTGTTCTTCCGAACGAAACTAATTCTCTAAGAAACCTTTTTGGTGGTGAACTTTTAGCAAAAATGGACCGATGTGCATCTATTTCTGCTGCAAGACATTGCGAAAGAAGAGTGGTGACAGCTTCTGTAAACCACGTTTCCTTTAATCACCCAATTCCTGAAGGAGGAGTGGTAGTTTTGGAATCTAAAGTTTCCAGAGCATTCTCTACTTCTATGGAGGTATATGTAGATGTATGGTCTGATGATCCTATTAATCAGAAAAAAATTCATACTAACTCAGGGATTTATACATTCGTTGCTGTAGATGAATTCAACCGTCCTATTCCTATTCCGGATATGATTCCCGAAACTGAGGAAGAAAAAGAAAGATATGCGGCTGCATTCCGCAGAAAAGAACTTTCATTAATTCTTTCCGGAAGAATGAAACCCTTGGAATCTGTAGAGCTTAAAAAACTATTCCAGGAACCACAGGAAGAACCACAAGCTTCTAAGAAAGATAAGAAATAAATACAATTCCTTTATAAGAAAAAATGCTTTTAAATTTTGCTGAGTACTAACGCCTTTGCGATCTTAAAAGCATTTGTTTTTTATAAATCTTAGCGTAGTTTGCGTTCATGTAAATTCATTATTCAATCAATAACAATTGCTAAAACTCTAAACTTTTTAATAAAAATGAATGTCCTTCTTTTAGATAAAAACCACCCGCTTATTACTGAGCAATTATTAGCTAAAAACTTTATTTTGGAAGAGGACTTTACTTCGTCCTATGATGAGGTTTGTGATAAAATCAAAAACTACGACGGAATTATTATCAGAAGCCGTATTCCTTTAGATAAAAATTTTCTGGAGCACGCTAAAAATCTGAAATTCATTGCCAGAGTAGGAGCCGGAATGGAAAATATTGATATTCCTGTTGCTGAAAAGTTGGGAATTCAGCTTATCAATTCACCGGAAGGGAATAGAGATTCTGTGGCAGAGCATGTTTTAGGAATGTTACTCGTGATAATGAACAGACTTGTTATTGCTTCTCAGGAAGTGAAAAACGGAATCTGGAAGCGTGAGGAAAACAGAGGAGATGAACTGCTTGGAAAAACTGTTGGACTGATCGGATATGGAAATATGGGAAAGGCCACAGCGAGAAGACTTTCAGGATTTGGATGCAAAGTGATTTTTCATGATATTCTTCCCGGGCTTGCTGATGAATTTGCTACACAGGTTAGTTTGGAAGAATTGAAGCAATCTGCTGAGGTTTTGAGCTTACATATTCCGCTTACTCCGGAAACCCATTATTTGATTGATGGAAAATTTATTTCAGAAATGAAAAATGAGTTTTATTTCGTTAATACTGCGAGAGGAAAAAATGTTAAAACGAAAAGTTTGGTTGAAGCTTTGAAATCAGGAAAAGTAAAAGGTGCTTGTTTAGATGTGCTGGAATATGAGAAATCATCCTTTGAAAATCTTGAAACAGAAAATGAAGACTTACAATATCTTCTCAACTCGGAACAGGCTATTGTAACACCACATATTGCGGGTTGGACCCACCAAAGTAAAGAAAAACTGGCAAAGTTTATTGTTGATAAAATTGTAGCATCGTACTGTTAAACAGTGAAAGCTGGGAAATTAGAAAATGAAAACGCATGTAAAGTGCTTTGATTATTTACTTTCTCAGCTTTCTTTGTCTTTTCACTTTTCCCATTCATTTATGTTAAATAATTCATAATGTCACCTTCATATTTATAATTTAATTTCGACTTTTATTAAATTGCCGCTCATTTTTGAATCTCATGAAGACGTGTAATTTTGTACTCCTTATAACAGTTGTTTTATCCCTTTTTTCCTGTAAAAACAAATCTGAAGCTAAAGAAGCTACAGTTGAAAATACCACAAACCTGCCTAATTACGGAAGTGTGGATCTTAGTAGTGTGTTTACTAAAGGTGACGGACTGCTATCCAACAAACAGGCAGTGGTAAGCTATATTGATCAATACTATAAAAAAGTATGGGAAGGAAGTGATCTTAGTGGTGGAATACTTGTAGCCAAAGGAGATGAGATTCTATACGAAAATTACAGAGGCTTCGGAAGAGAGGGAAACCAGATGCCCATTGATAAAAATACCCCTTTACATGTAGCTTCCGTTTCTAAGACTTTGACGGCTATGGCGATGATGAAACTGATAGAGGCAGGGAAAATAAAATTATCAGATCCTCTTACTCAGTATTTTCCAGGATTTCCTTATCCTAACGTGACCGTTCAGACTTTATTAGATCAGCGAAGCGGTCTTCCGAAATACGAATACTTTATCACTAAAATACAACCTGCTCCTGCAGAGCTTTCAAAGCAATTTATCACCAATCAGGATGTTTTGAATATGATTATCAAATATAAACCTGATCTGGCAAGAGATACAGACACAGGGTTTATGTACTGCAATACCAATTTTGCGATGCTGGCATTATTGATAGAAAAGGTGACAAAGACTCCTTTTCCACAAGCTATGAAAGAAATGGTATTTACTCCGTTAAAAATGACGAATACCTACATCTTTCAGGAAAAAGATATTCCTACAGCTTCACAGTCTTTTTATTATGGTGGCAACAAATTATATCCGCTGGACAGGCTGGATTTAATTTATGGTGATAAAAACGTATATACAACACCAAGAGATTTATACAATTTTTCAAAGGCCATGTTTTCAAAAGATTTTTTAAAACCTGATCTAATGCAGATGGTCTTCACTCCCTATAGCAACGAGAAAGCAGGCATGAATAACTATGGTCTTGGTTTCAGGATGAAAATATTTGACAATGGAGAGAAGCTGACTTATCATAACGGATGGTGGCATGGAACAAATTCCGTATTTGCCCACCTATTGAAGTCGAAAGTGACTATTGTCGCCATTGGAAATAAATATTCGAATAAAGTATATACTGCCTTGGCATTATCGGGATTATTTGAAGATTTCCCGCTTCAGAAAGATAAACTGCATAGTGTGATGAGTGACGGAAAGGATACTTTAAATTCCGGACACGAGGTTTTTGGAGAATAATGTTTACTTTTGTTCAAACATTTTCATGAGAAGGTTTCTTTTATTATTCGTTATCTGTTTTCTTGTACATTCATGTGCAAGGGTAGGGTCTCCTGTAGGAGGACCTAAGGATACTTTAGCTCCAAAATTTTTAAGCTCTAACATTGATACCACAAGAATTAATGTAAAAAGAGATATTCATGAACTTCGACTTGATTTTGATGAATATGTTACGTTGAAGGATATCAATAAAAACCTGATTATTTCTCCACCCATTAAAAATATAAAAAGGATATTACCTTCCAATATTGCGAATAAATATGTTCTGATTCAATGGGCAGACACGCTTCAGGCGAATACCACCTATAATTTCAATTTTGGAAATTCAATCGTAGATAATAATGAATCCAATATCCTGCGTTATTTCAACTTTGCTTTCTCTACCGGTGACAAGCTGGATGACCTGTATGTGAGCGGTGAAGTGAAAGATGCGATGGAAATAAAAAAGAAAACCGGAACCAATGAAAATAAGCTGGTGGTAGGACTGTATCAGGTAAAAGATACAATGAATTACAAGCAGAAGCCTTATTATATTACGAAGGTTGATGATGACGGGTATTATGAACTGAATTACCTTTCGCCGGGAAAATATAAAATCATTGCTTTTGAGGATGAGAACGGAAATTCTGTCTATGATCCCGGTAAGGAGAAAATAGGTTTTAAAAAGGAGGCCATTGATATTGAAAAATCAATTTCAGGATTAAATCTGAAAGTATATCCTTCTAAAAAGCCTGTTAAGTACAGTGAAATGAAGGAAATAGCAGGTGGAGTACTCATGACTTTTGAAGGGCATCCTGATGATGTTAAAGTACAATCCGCCAGTGATAAATTAAAGGATATAAAAGTTACCCACCGCCCCAAGTCAGACTCTGTAAGAATCTGGTTTGATGCTGTTAAAGACAATATAGGACAGGAAGCTGCAGAAAAGCTCATGTTTACACACAATCTGGGGCCTAAAAAAGATAGCCTTTATACCGTTTCATTGTTCTACAAATACAACAAGAAAAATGCAATGGATATCAACAGTGATAATGGGGGGGGGTTATTAGCTCCAAAGTCCGACTTTAGGATTCTTTCTAATTATATTGTTGATAAAATAGATCCGTCAAAATGGATACTGAAAAGTGATAGCTTAACCACTCAGGAATTTACTGCTAAAATCTCAGCAACAAATCCTTACCTGATTGAGGTTCAATCTGATTTTGTTACCGGTAAGAAGTATCAGCTTACTGTTCCAAAAGAAACTGTGTCTTCTTTCTATGCTAGAAATACACAGTCAAAACGTTTCGATTTTGAAGTTGAAAAAATAGAACAGTTCGGAAGTCTTGAGTTTTCACTCGTAAATGCTCCTGCCACCAGCTATTGGATTCAGCTTCTGGATTCTTCGGAAAAAGTAACTTATCAGAAATATACGAAGGGAGGCAAAGTGAAATTTGAAATCCTGAAACCGGGCGAATACTTCGTGAGAATCTTAGTAGATAACAACGAAAATAAATATTGGGACGAAGCAGATTTTGTTCAGGAGACATTTGCTGAAGATGCTTACGTTTTCTACAAAAAAGCTATTGTACGTGGATTGTGGGAAACAAAAGAGGATTGGGATCTTAAAGATACCAGAACATTGGATAATCCTAAAGGAGCCACTCCGCCTCCAACGCCGGAGACTCCGGTTCCGCCTGCTACAAACGAAGAAACAGGCACCGTGAAACAAGAAGCTAAAAAGGAATTAAAATCAGGTACTGCGATTTTAACCCCCGCAAAATAAATTATGAAGACGGCAAAAAAAATAATATTCTGGAGTCTCGTTGCTTTTGTACTGATTCAGTTTGTACCCATCGACAGAGTTAATAAACCAGTAGATGCAAAGGTCAATTTTGTTGATAGCAGAAATGCTCCCGAAAAAGTCAGAACATTGCTAAAAAATGCATGTTACGACTGTCATTCTAATGAAACCGTATATCCCAAATATGCCTATATAGCACCTGTATCTTGGTCTGTAAAAAGCCATGTGAATGAAGGGCGTCAGCATCTTAATTTTTCTGTTTGGGGAACCTATAATAAAGAATTAAAAGAGAATATGCTTGACAGGTCTATGGAAGCTCTTAAGCATAAAACAATGCCAATGCCCGGTTATATTGTTTATCATAAGGAAGCTAACCTTACAGAAGCAGAAAGAACTGTTCTGATTCAGTATTTTGATGAAATGCTGAAATCAAAAACCTATTAATTCCAGAAATTTCCCAACTTGTTTTAAAAAAAATCTCCCGCAGATTTTGCAATGTAAACAGATCATAAAAACATAATCATCTGCCGCATCTGCAAAATCTGCGAGAGCATAGTATCAATTGAGAGAAACTACTTCTCCTTGTAACCTTCAAAAAACCTCTTCTGAGAATCAAAAGCAAGATCATCAAGACTAAGATCCTGTAAAGGAATCCATAGGGCTTCTGAGATCTCTGAAAGTTCCAGATTCACTTCAAACTTTTCCGAAACATTATATTCATAAAAGAGATCAATAGTGTTATAATCAATTTCTTTGTATTGATAAATGTTTGGTAAGCTCGTAAGGTACTTTAATTTTGAAATATCAACCTCAAGCTTAAGCTCTTCAAAAAGCTCTCTTTTGCAGGTTTCCTCCGCACTTTCTTTTGGATCAACAAATCCTCCCGCCAGATCCAGTTTTCCTTTTCTGGGATCTCTGTTCCTTCTGGTAAGATAAATCTCATCACCACATCTGATAACAACCGCAACGGCGCCTGCTACATTGTTGTACAGTGTAAAACCACATACGGGGCAGCTCCATTTCTTTTCACCATCCCAATGCAGAGATTCATTGCCACAGCTTGGGCAATATTTCAATAATTTCATATGTTATTGAGTAACATTAATATTTCTAGGGTGATAACTTAAAATAACATCCCTCAGTTCTTCAGTTTTAAGGTGCGTATAGATCTCTGTAGTCGTAATACTGGAGTGTCCCAGCATTTCCTGAATATAACGCAGATCTGCACCGTTCTGCAACAAATGCGTTGCAAAAGAGTGTCTGAATGTATGTGGAGATATTTTCTTGTTAACTCCGGCCTTGTCTGTAAGTTCTTTGATAATAAGAAAGACAATCACTCTCGACATGGAAGTACCACGGCTGTTTAAAAAGAGAGTGTCTTCATATTTCTTGTTGATTTTACCTTTAGATCTTACCTCTTTGATATAGCTTTCCAGTAATTCTGCTGTATAATCTGCCAACGGAACAAATCGGGTCTTATTCCCTTTTCCATTGATTTTGATATACTGCTCCTTGAAATTGATGTTTGATATTTTCAGATCAATCAATTCAGAAACACGAAGCCCACAGCCGTACAATACTTCAATGATACAGTGGTTTCTTTTACCAAGATCAGTATTGACTTCAATGGCAGCAATAATTCTGTTGATATCAGGCAGGCTTAAAGTATCAGGTAGATACAATCCCAATTTTGGGCCTTCAAGTAACGCAGCAGGGTTGTCTTCACGATATTCATCTTCCAGTAGAAATTTGAAAAATGCTTTGATGGAAGATATCCATCTTGCTTGCGATCTCTCACTGAATTTCTGTTTTGAAAGATTGAAAATGTATTCCTGCAGGTTTTCGTATCCGATAGAATCTGGGCCGACGTTTGCCAGATCTTCTTCTGCGTAATCTTTTAACTTCTTAATGTCCCGAACATAAGCGTCGAGCGTATTTTCTGAAAAATTTCTTTCGAAACGAAGAAATATTTCAAAATCTTTGATCTTTTCATCCCAAGTCATTTGTGCTTATTTTTTTAGTTCACAGTCCGATATTTGTTCTATTTCAATGTCATGGCCCCTCAGGAACGATATCCCATCGTCGTCCGAATACTCATTAATATACACCAGTCTTGTAATTCCTGCCTGCAGGATCAGCTTGCTACATTCCTTGCATGGTGACAGCGTTAAATATAACGTTGCTCCCTTTGCAGATTGAGTAGAAGCAGCCAGTTTTAAAATGGCATTAGCTTCCGCATGCAATACATACCAGTGCGTTTTTCCCTCTTCATCTTCACAGCAGTTTTCAAATCCCGAAGGAGTTCCGTTGTAACCATCTGAAATAATCATCCTATCTTTCACGATAAGAGCCCCTACCTGTTTTCTCTTACAGTAGGAGAGTTTTGCCCATTCCTGGGCCATTTTTAGATAAGCCTTGTCAAACTTATTCATACCGCAGCATCAGTTTTTTCGAAATAATTTGGATTAAAAGTTTTGAAAGTTTAGAAGTTCGGCTTTCTTTTCTCAAGGAAAGCGGTTACTCCTTCTTTCTTATCGTCCATTTCAAAAAGTTCACCGAAATAGGTAATTTCAGTTTCAAAACCTTTATCCGTGTCCGATAGATTCACGGCGTTTATAGCCTTAGATATTGCCATTGGTGAATTGTAGGCAATAATGTTCGCTAATTCTTTCGTTTTGGTTAATAATTCTTCTATAGGGTATACTTCATTCACCAATCCGATTTCTTTTGCTTTTTGAGCAGGAATCATTTTAGCTGAGAAGATCATTTCGTTGGCAATACCTTTTCCTACAAGTTTCGGTAGCCTTTGAGTTCCTCCGTATCCTGGAATCAATCCCAGGGTAACTTCCGGAAGTCCCAATCTGGCGTTCTCCGAAGCATATCTGATGTGGCATGCCATGGCAAGCTCTAAACCTCCTCCCAAAGCAAAACCGTTTACGGCTGCAATTACGGGTTTAGGCATATTTTCTATTTTGTTGAACAAAGTATTTTGTCCGTTTCTTGCTAGCTCTTCAGCTCTTTCCTGTCCGAAATCACTGAATTCTTTAATGTCAGCTCCGGCAACAAATGATTTTTCTCCGCTTCCGGTCAGAATAATTACTCTGCAGGAATTGTCTGATGAAAGTTCATCTAATGCAATACTGATCTCCTGAATTGTTTTTGCATTCAATGCATTTAGGCTTTCAGGTCTATTTATGGTAATGATAGATAATTTATCTTCCTTTTTTAATAATATATTTTCGTAACTCATTTTTCCACTTTAAAATATCATCCCTTGCAAATTATGAATTTTTTACAAAAAAAAGGAAAAAATATTATTTTTTTTTCCTTTTTTTTATTTTATTGTTCAATATGATTATTTAGAATGATTCATCATATTTGCATCAATATTGACATTTAGTTGAGAAGCTACTTTCATGCCAAGCTCAATGTTAGCGCGGAAAAAGTGACATAATTGTCGGTTGATAATTTCATCTTTTTTAGGTCCGCTGATGCCTTTCATACTTCCCACAATATTTTTGATCAGATGATCTCTGTCTTCAGGAGTCATAGCCTTTGAATATAATAAGCCCGGTTGGGTATAATGATCACTGTCATTATCATTCCTGTTGTAATTGGCAACATGGGCACTGTCCAGCTCATATTCATAATTCTTATAGGATACATCTGCTTTGATATCATCAAAGCTGTTCGGATGGTAGTTCGGGTGATCCTGATAATGGCTGGAATCCGCCATATAACCGTCTCTCTGATAATTATTAACAGCAAAAGGACATCTGTTAACTTCTAACTGATGAGCATTTACTCCCACTCTGTATCGGTGTGCATCCGGATAAGAGAATAATCTTCCCTGAAGCATCTTGTCCGGTGAAAAACTAATTCCATTAATAAGACTGCTTGGAGAGAAAGTAGATTGTTCAACGTGGGCAAAATAGTTTACAGGAACTTCGTTAAGCTCCATTTCTCCTACTTCAATCAACGGGAAGTCATCATGGAACCATACTTTGGTAACGTCAAAAGGATTCCATCTGAAATCTTTAGCCTCTTCCTCTGTCATCACCTGAATGTACATTGTCCATTTTGGAAAATCACCGTTTTCAATCGCATTGCAAAGATCTTCCTGTGCAAAGTCCGGATTTTCTCCGGCCATTTTTACAGCTTCCTCATCTGTGAAATTTTTCACACCCTGCTTGGTTTTAAAGTGGAATTTTACCCATATCCTTTCATTTTGATCATTGATCATAGAGAACGTATGAGATCCGAAACCGTGCATGTGTCTGTAGCCATGAGGTGTTCCTCTGTCTGACATTAAAATAAGAACCTGGTGAAGTGATTCCGGATTCAAGCTCCAGAAATCCCACATCATGGTAGCGCTTTTTAAGTTGGTTTTAGGAACCCTTTTCTGGGTATGAATAAAGTCCGGGAATTTCTTGGCATCTTTAATAAAGAATACCGGAGTGTTGTTTCCAACAAGGTCCCAGTTTCCGTCTTCGGTGTAAAATTTTAAAGCAAAGCCTCTTGGATCTCTTGCAGTATCCGCACTTCCTTTTTCTCCTCCTACCGTGGAGAATCTCGCAAACATTCTGCACGAGTTCCCAACTTTAGAAAATAACTTAGCCTTCGTATACTGGCTGATATCATGCGTTACAGTGAATGTTCCGTACGCTCCGCTTCCTTTGGCGTGTACAATCCTTTCAGGAATTCTTTCCCTAACGAAATGGGCTAGATTTTCCTGCAGAACAAAGTCTTGCAGTAAAACCGGGCCTCTTGGTCCTACCGTCTGGGAATCCTGATGCTCAAAATAAGGCGCGCCGTTACTTAACGTTAATTTTTTAGAATCCATATAATTGATGATTTGAATAATTGTCCTCTATTTCTAAATACAAGTGTAAAGGTAGTGAATATCAAATTTACTTGAATTTTTAATTGCTTATGGCAAAAACATTATATCTTTGTAATAGATAATATTAATCAAATGAACATTCAGCAACTGGAATATCTTATCGCTGTTGATAAGTATAAACATTTTGGTAAAGCAGCTCAGGCATGCTTCATTACTCAGCCGACCCTAAGTGCTATGATACAGAAATTTGAGGACGAACTGGATGTGAAGGTTTTTGACAGAACTACACACCCGATCCGTACTACAGATGTAGGTCTTCAGATTATTGATCAGGCTAAGGTGATCATAGAGTCTGTCAATGAGTTAAAAAATAAAGCTAACCTTTTGAATAATATTTTAGGAGGAACCATTAACTTAGGAATTATCCCTACTGTTTCTTCTTTTATTTTACCTACTGAAATCTTTAAGTTCCTGGAGGAAAATCCGAAAATCCAGATGAATGTTAAAGAAATGACGACGGATAATATCATCAAGGCATTGAAAGCAGGAGAACTGGATGCGGGGATTATCTCTACTCCGTATGATACAGCTGATGAGTTTTATCAGGATTTCCTTTTCAATGAAGAGTTGATGATCTACAGCTCCAATACTGAAGCGAATAAAAAGAACTCTTACATCATTCCTGAGGAACTGAATGTTGAAAAAGTATGGTTGCTTGAAGAAGGAAACTGTTTGAGAAATCAGTTTGAAAATATCTGTCACCTGAAAGAGAATACGTTGAAACCTAAAAATCTAGATTTCTTAGCGTCCAATATCCAGACGTTGGTACATATGGTAGACAAAGTGGGAGGAATCAGTATTCTGCCGGAATTGGCACTAAGTCAGCTTTCAGAAGAGCAGAAAAAGAATGTTTTCAGATTCAAAAAACCTTTCCCTTACAGAGAAATCAGTATTATTTATTATAAGCCGACTTTCAAACAGAAAATCATTGACGAATTATCACATTCAATCAAAAATTCTTTACAACTTAAACTGAATTATCACGAAAGTCCGAAGGAATTTGTAAGCATTAAGCCACAATAATAGAAGGGGTTTAAAGTGATATAAATCATTAATTTAAAGAAAATTATAATTAGTAAACAAAAATTTTGAGTATTAAAAAAATAGTGCTTAAATTTGCTGACGTTTATTAACGAGGAAAAATTTGACCTGATTGCAACCTCTCTAAAAAAATGCTAAAACAGTATTCTTTTTTTCGGGCCATTTATTCTTATTTTTCTTCGACAGTATTTTTAATCTAAAAAACAAAGAATAATATGTCTTATTTATTTACCTCTGAATCAGTTTCAGAAGGACATCCGGATAAAATTGCAGATCAGATTTCCGATGCATTAATTGACAACTTTTTAGCATACGATAAAAATTCAAAAGTAGCATGTGAAACTCTTGTAACTACAGGACAGGTAGTGTTGGCAGGAGAAGTAAAATCTGATGCTTACCTTGATGTACAAACAATTGCCAGAGAAGTAATTAACGGAATCGGGTATACAAAAGGAGAATATATGTTCAACGGAGATTCTTGTGGGGTTATTTCTGCCATCCATGAACAGTCTCCTGATATCAACCAGGGAGTAGACAGAGCGGTTAATGATGAGTCTTTCGAAGCAAAAGCAAATGCACAGGGAGCTGGTGACCAGGGAATGATGTTTGGGTATGCTACCAATGAAACAGCTAACTATATGCCTCTGGCTCTGGATTTAGCACATACTATACTTAAAGAACTTTCTGCAATCAGAAGAGAAAATAAAGAGATTGCTTATCTTCGTCCTGATGCAAAAAGCCAGGTAACAATTGAATATTCTGATGACCATAAGCCAATCAGAATTGATTCTATCGTAGTTTCTACACAGCATGATGATTTTGGAACTGAGGAAGAAATGTTGAACAAAATCCGTGAGGATATCAAAAACATTCTTGTTCCCAGAGTTGTGGCTCAACAGACTGAAGAGATCAAAGCTTTATTCAATGATCAGATCAAATATCACATCAACCCTACAGGTAAATTTGTAATCGGTGGTCCTCACGGAGATACAGGTCTTACAGGGAGAAAAATTATCGTAGATACTTACGGAGGTAAAGGAGCTCACGGTGGTGGTGCTTTCTCAGGAAAAGACCCTTCAAAAGTAGACAGAAGTGCAGCATATGCAACAAGACATATTGCAAAAAACTTAGTTGCAGCTGGGGTTGCTGACGAAGTTTTAGTACAGGTTTCTTACGCTATCGGTGTAGCGGAACCTTGTGGTTTGTATATCAATACATACGGAACAGCAAAAGTAGATCTTCACGACGGAGAGATTGCTAAAAAAGTGTCTGCTATTTTTGATTTGAGACCTTATGCTATTGAGCAAAACTTAAAATTAAGAAACCCAATCTATCAGGAAACCGCTTCTTATGGCCATATGGGTAAAGAGCATTATATTGCTGATAAGACTTTCAATAAAGGTCATAAAAACGAGATTACGTTGAAAGATCTGGAATTCTTTACATGGGAAAAACTAGACAAAGTAGAGGAAATTAAAGCCGCTTTTGGAATTTAATTTTTTCTTTACAGAATAAATGAGCTGCTTTATCTTCTGATAAGGCAGTTTTTTTTATTTTTACACTTTAATTAATTGAACGATGATGAATTTTCGGACAGCAGTTACCATTCTTTCTCTCTTTTTTCTGAGCACGCTTGTAAAAGCTCAGTATACGATGCATAAGATGATCACCGTAGGATATACCTATCAGAACCAGAGTTTCGGGGAAGTCGGGGGTAAATTGCTTTTTCTGAAAAATGACGATGTAATTTACAGGTTGGGAGGTTCTGCCCTGATGGGAGTGGCAGACTCTAAATTTGCCATCATGCCCAAGCTGCAGGCAGACGTACTGCTTAACTTTGAGAAGAATGTGGATTTCTACCATTCTTACTATTTTTTGGTAGGAGCGGAAGGAACCAATAAATATATAGCTCCCAAGATCGGAGTAACATTATTCGGGATGCTGGACCTTACCGGTGGCTATGCATTTCCCATTGGAGATACCCGTTTAAACGGTAAAGAAATGAAAGGGCTAAATATTAATTTTACACTAAATATCCCTACAGTCTTCATTCATGATATGTTTAAGTGATTTTTTTTAAATTTTTATCGTGAAAAATTAATAAAAGGTTAACAGTTATTAAAAAATTATTATATTTACGTCATAATATAATTTGTACCAGCCTATCGAAGAGACTCTACTCTAAAACTGTTTTGTATATACAGAAAAGACCAGATGAAAATCTGGAGGGATACCTGTCTACAAATGTTATATTGAGAAGAGTTATGAAATCAAAATCGGATAGTTTACTAATTTCACTTTACCAGAAAGGTGACGAGGGCGCATTATCAACCCTTATTCACCGCCATCAGAGAGAACTTTTTACATTCATTTTTTACAAAATTAATGATGAAGATTTAGCCAACGATATCTTTCAGGATACATTCATGAAGATTATTGTGATGCTGAAAGAAGGACGCTATAACGAAGAAGGAAAATTCATTCTTTGGGCAAAAAGAATTTCACACAACCTGATTATCGATCATTTTCGATCTAAAGCTAAGAATATAAAAGTTTCGGAAACTACTTTTGAAACGGATGAGTATTCTATCTTCGACCTGATCAGGGAACCTTCTGAAAATATTGAAGACCAGTTGGTTACGAATCAGATTCAGGAAGATTTATTGAGAATGTTACAATTCCTTCCCCTGAATCAACAGGAAGTCATTAAACTTCGTTTTTTTGATGGTCTCAGTTTCAAAGAAATCGCTGATCATACGGATATGAGCATCAATACCACCTTAGGAAGAGTACGATATGCATTGATCAACCTGAGAAAAATCATGGGCGAAAATAATATAATATTAACCAGATAGATAATATTTCGTAAAATTTCACGTTTTAAGGAAAACATACTTCGCTTATGAAAAAAAATGACTCCTTAAAAGTGAAAACTTTGAAACCTAAAAAACAAACCATCGATTTTTTGCTCAATTTTTCTAAAAGTATTGAAATTGTGAAAAGCAAGAGCAAAAATTATCCTATTACAAAAAATTAAAATTATTAACTTTGTGCTGTATGAAAATGCAGCACGTTTTTTTTGACCTGGACAATACGCTCTGGGATCATCGTAGAAATGCCTATCTCACGATCAAAGATCTTTTCGAAAAACAGGAGATTACTTCAAAGTATCATATCGACTTTGAAGATTTTCACGCTGTTTACCACGATATCAATGAAGACCTTTGGGAAAAGATAAGAGATGGAATTATAGGCAAAGAGTATTTGAGAGAACATCGGTTTTATGACTCATTCAAACATTTCGGTGTAGAAAATAAAGAACTTTCTCTTTATTTTGAGGAACATTTTCTGGATAATATTGTAAGCCACAATGAATTGGTAGACGGAGCAGAAGATATCCTTGATTATTTAAAAGCTAAAAACTATACTTTACATATCATTTCCAACGGCTTCCAGGAAGTGACAGAAAGAAAGTGTACATTATCAGGCATTGCCCATTATTTTAAAACGATTACCAGTGCAGATGCAATTGGTGTAAGAAAACCTAATCCCAGGATTTTTGAATATTCCCTGGGACTTTCAGAGGCCAGAAAAGAAGAGAGTATTCTGATCGGTGACGACTGGATTGCCGATGCCATGGGAGCTACAGATTTTGGGATGGACGCTATCTTTTTTGATGTTTATAAAGAAGACAAAAAAGAACCGGGATTAAAAGCCATTACACATCTTCAGCAGATTAAAGAATATTTGTAAAATATAAGACTATAAAGTTAAAAAAGAGCCGCTAAGTTGAACTTGGTGGCTTTTATATTTTCAGGACTCATGCATTTTGAAAAATAGACACAAACATCTGTTGTGATCTGTATTAATCTATGGTTAAATTCAATTTCCTCTTGCTTATTTTCCATGAAAATCATTTTTCCCAATTCTTTCCCAAATTGATTCAGAACTTTGCTTCATAATAATAACAGAAAAATATAATGTTATGAAGAATATAAAGAAAATCACGGGGGCATTAATGCTCGTATTTTTATTAATTGTAGGATCAGTATCAGCACAGGACAGAGCAATATCGGCAAATCAGCTACCGAAGACAGCCAAAAACTTTTTGTATACCCATTTTAAAGGGATTCCAGTAAGTTCCGCTATTGAAGACAGGGAAATCTATGGAGTAGACGAATATAAGGTATACCTGAACAATGGAATGAAAATGGAATTCGATAGTAATGGGAACTGGAAAGAGGTAGATGGAAAGCATCAGAAAATACCTTACGGCTTTATCCCTGCATCCATTAGAAATTATTCAACTAAAAATTTTCCCAATACAAACATTATTAAAGTTGAAAAAAAGAGATGGTCTTACAAAGCAGAACTGTCCAACGGATTAGAACTGGAATTTGACAGAAACGGCAATTTTAAAAAAATTGATGACTAATTAAAAATAACACCTAACACAAAAATATAAACATCATGGTTAATTGGAGCTTAATAAGAAGTAACGGAAGAAAAACATCTTCCCATAAGATCAGAAAAAGTATTGTGTCTTTTATGACCAAACATCACCCGAGCAGTGTAGTGCAATCTATCGAAAAGAAATACAATGCCTATAAAATTGAACTGATGAATGGGATAAGTCTCGTTTTTGATGCCAACGGACGATTTGTAAAAACAAGTTAACTGTTATGAAAGATGGATTAAGGAGGGAAGCCGAAGATCATTTAAGGATTATAGATTTAGTGTGGATAATCTATCATATTACGCTTATTCTCATTCTACTTTCCTGATTAATTTACGCCTTTCCTCCATTATTTTATATATTTGATATAAGTTTAATCTGTGACAGCGGATTCCATTATACGTATGAAGATTTTAATAGTAGAAGATGAACCGGAACTAAAGAATACGGTGCAGAAGTTCCTGGAAGCAGAACATTTTATCGTAGAATATGCCGAAACATACCATTCAGGGCTGGAAAAGATTATTTCCTATGAATATGACTGTATTCTCCTGGATATAATGCTTCCGGATGGCAACGGTATTGATCTGTTGAAAGAGATTAAAAAAATGCACAAAAAAGATCCTGTGATCATTCTTTCGGCTAAAGATTCGGTAGATGATAAAGTGGCTGGTCTTGAGATTGGAGCAGATGATTATCTGGCGAAACCTTTTCATCTTGCAGAATTAATGGCGAGGATCAAATCGGTCATCAGAAGGAATCATCAGGATGGTGAAAATATTATTAAATACAAAAATATAAGTATTGATCCGGACAACAGAAAGGTAATGGTTGGAGAAGAAGAACTCGCGCTTAACCGTAAAGAATATGATTTGTTGTATTATTTTGTGATTCATCCAGAGAAAACACTGCAGAAAACAACCTTAGCTGAAGCAATATGGGGAGATTATATCGATCAGGCAGATAGCCTCGATTTTATTTATTCACAGATTAAGAATCTCCGTAAAAAACTGAAAACATTCAATGCCGAAGCCGACTTTCAGGCTGTTTACGGGATTGGATATAAACTGGTCTGATGAAAGTCTCATTAAAATACTACACGATAAAATACCTTATCATGATCCTCCTGCTGATTATTGCAGTGTGGGCCGGATTGTTTTATGCGTATATTCTGGATGAAGTGCATGATAATGTAGATGACGGATTGAGAGATAGAAAGATCCAGATTATTAAGGCAGTATATCTTAATCCTCAGCTTCTGAAAAATAATGAGTTCGGTTTTAACGAATTCAAAATCAACCCTATTAATGCAGGTGATTACAAGAATAAAAGCAGGCTCTATAATAAGATGTATTATATGGAGTACGATGATAAAGACCAGCCGTATCGGGTATTGGAAGCAGATTTCATTGACCAGTATAAGAATCACCAGCGATTGGTTATCAGGACTTCCACAGTAGAAGAAGATGAATTGATTTATGATCTCACTACAGCGTTGATTGTACTGTATTTTCTTTTAGTAATCAGTATTGTAGCAGTTAACGGCTATCTTCTTAATAAAGCAATGAGACCGTTTTATCTGATTTTGGATAAGCTTAAAAAATATCAGTTTGGAGTATCTTCCTCCCAGGAACCACAGAATTATTCGATTACAGAATTTGAAGAATTGAATGTGGAGATTGATGAAATGATTGAACGTAATGAACTCGTGTTCTATCAGCAGAAACAATTTATTGAAAATGCTTCCCATGAACTTCAGACTCCTCTGGCAATCGTTATTAATAAGATAGATCTGCAAATTCAAAACGAAGAACTTGATGAAAACAGTATGAACCTGCTTTCTGAAGTAAAGAATGACCTCAGAAGAATGGTGGGATTGAATAAATCCTTGCTCATGCTTTCCAAAATAGAAAATAGCCAGTTTAATAAAACCTCAGGAGTTGATTTTAATGAATTGATCAGCAAACTCGTGGAAAACTATGACGATTTTATATCGTTTAAAAAGGTAGATGTCAGCATCACTGAGAAAGGATATTTTATAGCAGATTTTAACCGGGATCTTGCCGACATCCTGCTATCCAACCTTCTTAAAAACGGAATTAAATATAATAATGAAAATGGTGTTCTCAATATCATCATTGAAAATAACAGAATCATATTTCAGAATAGCGGATCCGGTACCGCTTTAGATGGATCGAAGATATTCAACCGTTTTTATAAACAAGGGACTGATCATGGATCTACAGGCTTAGGACTGTCTATCATTAAAACGATTATCAAACAATATCCGGGATGGGACATCCGCTACGAATTTGAAGATGCAATGCATTATTTCATCCTTACGAAGAATAGAATAGTATAAGGATTAATAATAAAAAAATGCGCATCCGTGGCAAAAATAATCGCCATGAATGCACAATTTTTTTTACGAGCTTAATTTGGTAACCCAAAAAAATAAAGTCTGTCTCAATGTTGAGACAGACTTTTTATTATATTGAAAACTTAGTGTTAAAATCCTAAGCTTGTTCTTACTCTTTTAAGAGTTTCCATTGCAATGGGCCTAGTTTTCTCTGCTCCTTGCTGTAGTTTTGCCTCCAGCTCATCAAGGTTGTTCATGTAGTAAGAGAAAGTTTCTCTTTCTTTGGCAAAACGAACAAGAATCAAATCTAAAAGCTCCTTTTTAGCATGTCCATAGCCAAAGTTTCCGGCAAGATATTTTGCTCTTAACTCTTCAGTTTGATCAGGAGTGGCAATAAGCTCATAAATCTGGAAAGTTTTATCCGTTTCAGGGTCTTTAGGCTCTTCTAAAGATTTAGAATCAGACTCAATGCTCATGACCTGTTTTTTCAATTCTTTTTCAGGTAAGAAAATATTGATGATATTTCCCATCGATTTAGACATTTTACGTCCATCAGTCCCGGGAACATATTTTGTATCCTGTTGAAGTTCTGCCTGTGGTAATACCAAAACTTCACCCATCTGATTATTAAATCTTGAGGCTACATCTCTTGCAATTTCAAGGTGCTGAAGCTGATCTTTTCCTACAGGAACTATTTCTGCGTCATACAATAATATATCTGCAGCCATCAAAATAGGATAGGTAAACAACCCTGCATTCACATCATGAAGACGGTCAGCTTTATCCTTAAATGAATGAGCCAATGTTAATCTTTGATAAGGAAAAAAACATGATAAATGCCAAGATAGTTCACAGGTTTCAGCGATATCACTTTGTCTGTAGAAGAATGTTTTTTCCGTATCTAATCCACAAGCAAGCCAAGCCGCAGCAATCTCGTAGGTATTTTGTCTCAACGTCTGCGCATCTTTTATCTGGGTCAGTGTATGAAGATTCGCAATAAATAAAAATGATTCATTTCCTTCCTGCTTGGAAAGTTCGATTGCAGGAATGATTGCCCCAAGCAAATTTCCAAGATGGGGTGTTCCGGTGGCTTGAATGCCGGTAAGAATTCTTGACATTTGTTTAAAATTTATATTTAAAAATTAATGAATTGCAAATTTACGAGGTTTACGGGGAATAATGAATGAAAAGAGTAAAAGATTGTGCTCAAAATTTCAATACTGGCTCGGCTTCATTAAGAGAGGTGGGCTTTAGCCCGCCTTACCATAAAAAACAATTCCAATGGCTTTAGCCCAAACCTAAGTATAAACTCTCACACATTCGATAGATTTGGCAGATTTTTTATCCATAATCATCTGTGAAAATGCATGTAATCTGTAGTTGAAAAATTACGGAATTATAATTTTCTCCCCACCAAATTTAGGCTCCACTCCGAAAAAAAGATCCCAATATACTTTGGCCTTTGCAAGATACTCTCTTAAATTGGTCTTTAATCCCGCATATTTATTAACGTCCGCGGCATTATACCCAAAAGCCTGCATCCCATTTTTCCGGGCAAGGAAAACAGCTCTTTCGTTGTGGAATTTTTGAGAGATGATCACAATGCTGGTCTGCCCAAAGATATCCTTAGCTCTTACTACAGAATCTAATGTTCTGAAACCGGCATGATCTAAAATAATATGATCCTTTGGAATTCCTTCCTGAATAAGGGCTTGCTGCATATCCTCAGGTTCATTATAATCCTTTGTACTGTTATTACCACTCACAATGATATATTGTATTTTCCCGCTTTTAAACAACTCTTTGGCGGCTTTAATCCGGTTATAGAAATAAGCATTCGGCATCCCGTTAGCTAATGTCTTTCCGGTGCCCAATAATACGGCAGTTTTTGTTGCTGGAATATCAGCTATGTTGTACGAAACAAATGCTTCACTGTTCTTTTTGATGCTGTAATTTGCCCAGGCAATAAAAATAATTCCTGCAACCAATAGAAGCAGGAAAAATGTAAAAATATTTTTGATGAGTTTTTTCATTCGAAAAATAAATCATTTAAAATTCAAGACCGTTCGGGAAAGCTTTCTTTCTGAAGATTAAAAGGAATGCTGCTCCAACGGTAATAGCAGAATCAGCTACATTGAAAATATATTTAAAGAATTCAATATGTTTTCCACCAATTACAGGCCAGCTGTCAGGAACATACCAGTCTACCAATGGAAAGTGAAGCATATCAACCACACAACCTTTCATAAAAGTAGAATAACCATGCCCGAAAGGGACCATCTTGGAAATTCCTCCATACCCGATCCATCGGTCAATACTAGGATCATAGACCGTTCCGCTGTCAAAGATCATTCCGTAGAGCATCCCATCAATCAGATTTCCGATAGCGCCTGCAAAGATAATTGCCATAGGAATGAGAAGATAATTGGATGCCCCTTCTTTCAACCATTTCCTGAACATATAGATCATTCCTCCAATCAGGAAAACTCTTAAGATAACAAGAAAATACTTTCCGATAATTCCACCAAAATGAAATCCGTAAGCCATCCCGGGATTCTCTACAAAAGTCAGTTTAAATCCGGGTAAAACTGTTACGCTGTCATCCAGATTAAAGTGTGTTTTAATATAAATTTTTGAAGCCTGGTCAATTAATAATACCAAAAATGTTATTGCTAAAATCTTTTTCATTATTGCCCTTTAGGTTTTGACGGTTTTGCAGCCGGCTTTACATTTTTATTATCACTTGCTTTCTTAATCACTTTCTGTCCGTTATGTGAACTTTTAACATGAGCTTTTTCAAACCTGATGTTCATTTCTTTCAAAACGCCTTTTAATGCGTTCAGTTCCATAGAGTTTTTTGGATGTACTATGATCGATTCCATTTCTTATATTTAATTGTTACATTTTGGACAGTTCATCAAGTCTTTTTCTGTCTTTTGCAGAAAGGTCATTGATTCCGTTTTTGCCCATCTTACTCAAAAGGCTGTCAATTTCTTTCTCCCGCTCGCGCTTATCAGAATTAAACTGATCATCAATCGTATAATTTCTTTGCTTATCCGGGAAGAATTTGTTTTTAATCCATTCTCTGTTGAAAAACAGCAAAACTATAGCGATGATAATGGTTAAGATTAATAATTCGCTCATGGGTATACATTAAAAATTAGGTTTATAAAGTATCCTCTGAATACGATATAAACCCAATATTATTTTACAAACCTTTCGGTTATTTTTGCATATTTTTCGCTTCGATGCTTAGCGTAGCATGAGGAACGGCTAAAAGTCTTTCCTTAGGAATTAATTTTCCTGTTACTCTGCAAACACCGTACGTTTTATTTTCGATTCTGATTAATGCATTCTTAAGATCACGCACGAATTTTTCCTGTCTTCCTGCTAAAATAGAATTCTGTTCTTTGCTCAACGTTTCAGCACCTTCCTCAAAAGCTTTGAATGTAGGCGAAGTATCATCAGTACCATTATTCTGGTCATTGATAAAACTTTCTCTGATCAGCTGAAGATCTTTCTCAGCCTTTTCTATTTTTTCTTTAATGATCGCTTTAAATTCCTGTAAATCAGCATCGCTGTATCTAACTCTTTCGTCTGACATATTCTTTTCTCTTTTTTAATAAAATTATGAAATGGAATTTGAAATACAATAACTACATGTTAATTTTTTTCAATATTTATCTTAAAATTAACCTCATCTATTTCGATTTCGTTAAAATTTGAAAGTGAAGATACAATTTCTATTTTACTTGACAAGACCTCTGAAGAAATATATTCCTCATTTTTCTTAATATCTGTAAGGAATGGAGAAGCTTCCTCAATAGAGATATTAATTCTGTCCGTCAGGTCAAAGTCCTTATCTTTTCGCAGATTCTGAATTCTGTTAATAAATTCTCTTGCGATACCCTCAGATTTTAATTCATCTGTTAACGTCAAATCTAATGCCACAGTTGTTTTTCCATCAGAAGTAACTGTCCATCCCGGAATATCTTTTGTTGAAATTTCCACATCATCAGTCGTAATTTCATATCCCTGAATATCAAGCTTTCCTTCTTTTTCAAGAGCAGCAATTTGTTCTGTGGTAAGATTGCTGATTTCAGCGCCAACCACCTTCATGTCTTTTCCTAATTTAGGACCAAGAGCCTTGAAGTTTGGCTTTATCTGTTTTACAATTAAATGTGATGCTTCTTCAGCATTGATTAACTGTAGTTCTTTAACATTTACTTCCTGCTTGATCAGATCTGCAACAGCAAGGATTTGCTCCTCTGTTTTAGAATCCAATACAGGAATCAATACTTTCTGTAATGGTTGACGTACTTTTACGTTTTCTTTCTTTCTCAAAGAGAAAACCATACTGGTAATATTCTGTGCCAAATGCGTTTTCTCAACCAAATCCTGATCGATTAAACTTTCATCTGCTACCGGGAAGTCTGTTAAGTGTACGGATTCACAGTTTTCTTTTCCTGTTACTTTATTTAAATCCTGATACAATTGATCCATAAAGAATGGTGCGATAGGAGCCGATAACTTAGCAACTACCTCAAGACAGGTATATAAAGTCTGGTAAGCAGAGATTTTATCATCTGAATATTCTCCTTTCCAGAAACGTCTTCTGCACAATCTTACATACCAGTTACTTAAATTATCATTCACAAATGTACTGATCGCTCTTGCAACTCTTGTGGGTTCATAATCTTCATAGAATGCTTTTACTTCTTTGATCAGAAGGTTAAGCTCAGAAAGAATCCATCTGTCGATTTCAGGACGGTTTTCCACTTCTTTCTCTGAATAATTAAATCCGTCAACATTTGCATACAAAGCAAAGAATGAATAAGTGTTGTATAATGTTCCGAAGAATTTTCTTCTCACCTCATCAATTCCTTCAATATCAAACTTCAGGTTTTCCCAAGGATTGGCATTGGAGATCATGTACCAACGGGTAGCATCCGGTCCGTATACCGAAAGCGTTTCAAACGGATCTACAGCATTTCCTAAACGTTTTGACATTTTCTGCCCGTTTTTATCCAGGACAAGACCGTTACTCATTACATTTTTATAAGCAACAGAATCAAAAACAGCCGTTCCAATTGCATGAAGTGTATAGAACCATCCACGGGTCTGGTCAACACCTTCAGCGATGAAGTCAGCCGGGAATGCTTTATGATTGTCAATTAATTCTTTATTTTCAAAAGGATAATGCAACTGAGCATAAGGCATTGAACCGGAATCGAACCAAACATCGATCAGGTCGCTTTCACGTTTCATTGCTTTTCCTGAATCAGAAACCAAAACTACTTTGTCTACTACATTTTTGTGAAGGTCAACCAGTTCATAGTTAGATTCTGACATATTTCCAATCTCAAAACCTTTGAAAGGGTTCTCAGTCATTAATCCTGCAGCAATCGATTTTTCAATCTCATTGTAAAGCTCTTCTACAGAACCTATGATTTTTTCTTCTTTAAGATCATCCGTTCTCCAGATAGGTAAAGGAATACCCCAATATCTTGAACGGGATAAGTTCCAGTCGTTTACATTTTCCAACCAGTTGGCAAAACGTCCTTCTCCTGTAGCTTTTGGCTTCCAGTTGATCTCTTTATTTAAATTAACCAATCTGTCTTTTACAGCGGTCATCTTTACAAACCATGAATCCAGAGGATAATACAATACCGGTTTATCCGTTCTCCAGCAATGTGGATATGAGTGAACATATTTTTCTACTTTGAAAGCCTTGTTCTCTGTTTTCAATAAGATCGCAAGCTCTACGTCCCATGATTTCTCAGGAGCTGTACCTTCATCATAATATTCATTTTTGATATATTTTCCGGAGAATACCTCAGGAACATTTTCTCCCTGAATGAATTTTCCCTGTAAATCTACCAATGGAACCAGATTGTCATTTTCGTCTTTTACCAACATTGGCGGGATCTCAGGCTGAGCCATTTTAGCAACTCTGGCATCATCAGCACCAAAAGTAGGAGCCGTATGAACAATACCCGTACCATCTTCCGTAGTTACAAAATCACCAAGAATTACTCTGAATGCATTTTCAGCATTATCATTTGGTGTGAACCAAGGAACCAATTGTTCATATCTTGTATCAACAAGTTTTTCTCCGGTAAATTCTTTTAAAATTCTAAAAGGAATTACTTTGGTTTCGGGAGTATAGTTGGCAAAATCCTCATCTGTTCCCTCTGCATATTTTTTACCGAAAACCTTAGGTAAAAGAACACTTGATAAAACTACAGTTACCGGTTCAAAAGTATATTGATTGAAAGTTTTAACAACCACATATTCAATATCTCTTCCTACAGTAAGAGCTGTATTGGATGGCAACGTCCATGGAGTAGTCGTCCAGGCAAGGATATGTACATCCCCGTCAACATCGTTGAATAAAGCTGATGAATCTTTTTAACTTTAAACTGAGCCACAACGGTAGTATCGGAAACATCACGATACGTTCCCGGCTGGTTCAATTCGTGTGAAGAAAGACCTGTTCCTGCTTTAGGAGAATAAGGCTGGATGGTGTACCCTTTGTACAACAAGCTTTTGTCGTACAATTGCTTTAACAACCACCAAACGGTTTCCATATATTTTGACTTGTAGGTGATATACGGATCATTAAGGTCTACCCAGTATCCGATTTTTTCGGTAAGGTTATTCCATACATCCGTATAACGCATTACTGCTTCACGACAAGCTTTGTTGTAATCTTCAATCGAGATTTTTTTACCAATATCCTCTTTAGTGATTCCTAATTCTTTTTCTACACCCAGCTCCACAGGAAGACCATGCGTATCCCAACCCGCTTTACGGAAAACCTGCTTCCCGTTCTGCGTCTGGTAACGGCAGAAAATATCTTTCAATGCTCTTGCCATCACGTGGTGAATTCCAGGCATACCGTTTGCTGAAGGCGGACCTTCGTAAAATACAAACTCAGGATTACCCTCGCGAATCTCAACACTTTTGCTGAAAGTTTTATTCAGTTTCCAAAATTCCGCTACATTCTCGGCTATGTCAATAAGGTTGAGGTTTTTATATTCTTTAAATTGGCTCATTGTAAATATCTCAATATTTCGTTGATTAATAAGTTTGCAAATTTAGTGATTTTTGTCGGTTTATAATATATGTTTTATTTTGATATAGTCTATTAAAAAGTTCAATTTCAGAAATATAAATGATAAAAGCAGATAAAGGTGAATTTGATCTCATTGTTAACTGAATTTTTTGCAATATTTTGAACAGACATTCCACCAGATTCCACAGTAATATATTCCATGACAATGCAACCGGAACATGAAATATACTCTTGCAGATTTATCGGATAGCGTAGACTTTAAATTGGCAAGAATTTTTATCCCCAATCATCCGTGAAAACCTGAGTGATCCGTTGTTGAAAAAGCATTCAAAGGTGTCCAAAAGATTAAAATAGCACGATCATTGCTACAAATTTTATATATTCAAATGAACCAAAACTAAAATGATGATGAAAATATTTTATAAACTGATGCTTATTGTTTGTTTCATCAATACCATCACTATCCCGGCACAAAATTATCCTCAGAACTACTTCCGAAATCCCCTGAATATTCCCATGCAGCTTGCCGCCAACTTTGGAGCTATCCGTTCCAATCATTTTCATATGGGACTGGATCTTCGGACAAACAGCCAGGAAAATCTATCTGTCCTAGCAGCAGCAGATGGGTATGTAAGCAGGATAAAAGTGGAAAGATACGGTTTTGGAAATGCCATCTATATTACCCATCCCAATGGCTATACTACTGTTTATGCTCATTTGAATAAGTATTTTGATGAACTTGAAACTTATGTCAAAGAAAGACAGTATAAAGAGGAAAAATGGGAACAGGATATCACTTTTAAGCCAGGTCAGCTTCCTGTAACAAAGGGGCAATTGATCGCTCTAAGCGGTAATACCGGAGGATCAGCCGGGCCTCATTTACATTTTGAGATTCGGGACACCAAAACGGAAGAATGCCTTAATCCACTTCTTTTCGGATTTGCTATTCCTGATTCAATAGCTCCTATTATTAGTGGATTATACTGGTATGACAGACGTTTCAGTACTTATGAACCTGGGGCAAATGGAGTATCAGTTAAAAAAAGTGGAAATAGCTATACCACAGATGTTGTAAGGGTAAACTCTCCTATGATAAGCCTTGCCATAAAAGCTGTAGATAAAGCCAATCAAGGATTTAATCTGGGGATTTATCACGCCGAATTATTAATGGACGGTAAATTGATCTACGGTTTTTCTATCGACAAAGTGAGCTACGATGATACCCGTTATGAGAACGGCTGTATAGATTATACCAAGTTTGCCCGGGATAAAATGAGTGTTCAGCATTTATCTGTTTTACCTGGGATGAAGTTGCAGAATTATAGTACTCCGGGGTTATCAGGAGTCATCAATTTACAGGATAATGAAATTCACAATATTGAAATTATTTTAAAAGATGTCAAAGGAAATAGCAGTAGACTCATTACAAAAGTTCAGCTTGTTGGTACTGAAAATAAAGTTAATCCAACGGGAAATATTTTAGAACCGAATGAAGGAAAAACCATCAGTACTCAAAATGCAGACATCAGCTTTAGTAAAAATGCAGTGTATGATGCCGTTAATTTTAATGTGAATGAAAAACCGGACACTGATGCTAATGTGATCTCAAATATTATTAATCTTCATAACTCCTATGTCCCGGTTCATGACAATTATACCGTGAAAATAAAACCCAACCGGAAATTAAGCCCGGAGGAAAAAGATCAGGTGGTCCTTTTGTTTGACTATGGAAGTGATAAAGATGCAGTCAAAGGAAGATGGAATGGCGATAGAGTTGAAGGGCAGTTTAACAGGCTGGGAACCGTAAAGCTTGTCTTAGATAAAAGCTTACCGTCCGTTACTCCCGGATGGAAGGAAGGAGGCCTTGTTAATAGCGGAACTCTACGATTGAAAGGAAGTACCAAAGTGGGAGATATTGTTTCTTTCCGCGCTGAGCTGGACGGAAAATGGTTGAGGTTTGCCCGCACGAAAAATGACTTTGTATATATTTTTGACGAAAAGTGTCCCAAAGGTTCAGGGGTACATACCTTAAAAGTTGTCACTACCAATACGGCAGGAAATACCAATACCCAGACTTTTACATTTCAGAGATAGAAGGCATGTTTAAATGTTTTTAATCCTTCGATCTTTTAATTTAATTAAATACATTTGCTCAAAATTAAAATCATTGGAATTTCATCCGTCAATCGAAAAATCTAGCATTCAGGAGATCAAAAAGTTTCAGGAAGAGAAGCTCGGGGAACTTTTGACTTATCTTGAAAATCACTCACCTTTTTACCAGAAGTTGTTCAGGGAAAATAATATTCTTATCGGGGACATCCGTACTTTGGAAGATCTGCAGAAAATTCCTACCACAACAAAGAATGATCTGCAACAGAATAATCATGATTTTTTCTGTATTCCTCCTGATAAGATTGTAGATTACAGCACTACCTCGGGAACATTAGGTGATCCCGTAACTTTTGGGTTGTCTGATAGTGACCTCGAAAGGTTAGCGTATAATGAAGCTATATCTTTTGCCTGTGCAGGCATTCAGAAGGGAGATGTGGTTCAGATGATCACAACAATTGACAAAAGGTTTATGGCCGGACTTGCTTATTTTTTAGGACTAAGAAAAATGGGAGCAAGTGTAGTGAGAATGGGACCAGGGATTCCGGAACTTCAATGGGATTCCATATTCAGATATCAGCCTAAATATTTGATTACCGTTCCGTCATTTTTACTTAAAATGATTGATTATGCTGAAAAGAATGGGGTGGATTATAAAAATTCCAGTGTTTACGGAGCTGTTTGTATCGGAGAAAGCATCAAGAATCAAGATTTTACAGATAATATCCTTTCGCAGAAGATTAAAGAAAAGTGGAATATCAAGCTTTTTTCAACGTATGCTTCTACAGAAATGAGTACTGCCTTTACCGAATGTGAATATCAGATTGGGGGGCATCATCATCCGGAGCTGATCATTACAGAAATTCTTGATGACCTGGGAGCTCCGGTGGAAGAAGGAGAAGCCGGAGAGCTTACCATTACTACTTTAGGAGTAGAGGCTATTCCTTTGTTGAGGTTTAAAACCGGCGATATTGTAAAGGCACATTATGAGCCTTGCCGATGTGGAAGAAATACCATGAGATTAGGTCCTGTAGTCGGGAGAATGCAGCAGATGATCAAGTATAAAGGAACAACATTATATCCGCCTGCCCTGAATGATATTTTGAATGATTTTAATAATATTCTATGCTATCAGATCGTTATTCAGTCAAATGAAATTGGTCTTGATGAAATCATCATTAAAATAAGCACAGAAGATGTGTATGAAAACCTTATTAATGATGTAAGGGATCACTTCCGGGCCAAGCTGCGGGTAAGTCCAAAAATAGAGATTGTAGATTTTGATGTTTTATCTAAAATCGTATTTAATCCAAACAGCAGAAAGCCAATTACATTTATTGATTTGAGATAAAAAAACAAAAAAACCTGATGAAAAAAATATTATTTGTGATGATCATCACTTTTTCCTCTTGCGTGACGGCTCAGAGGGTAAAAGTTATTTCCGGAGATTATAACTTTTTAAAAGATCAAAAATTCATTAAAGTAGTGTTCAACTATAAAGGATTAACCTTTACAAGGAAAAAAATCACCGAAGAACAATATATTACAGACAGGATGTCTGATATAGAAAGTGCAGGCGGGAAAGATAAAGCCCAAAAATGGAAAGATGACTGGGAATATTCTAAAGCCAAAACCTTTCAGGATAAATTTCTGGCTTCCTGGAATAAAAATACAAAAATTGAGGCCTCTCCCGGTTTTGAAATGACTAAATACACTTTAATAGTAGAGCCTACCTGGATCTCACAAGGTGCTTTTATAGGGTTAGGTAATATTCCGGCACAGATGAATTCTACAATAACCTTTGTAGAAACAAATAATCCCCAAAATGTTTTAATGGTCGTTGAAGGAATAAAAGCAACAGGAGATAATGTCATCGGAATTCCAAATAACAATGACCGTATCGCTGAATGTTTTGCAAAAACATCAAAGATGCTCGCATTAAAAGTTGACTATTATACAAGAAAATAAAAACTAATTAAACCAAGAATGAAAAAAGCATTATCACTATTATTCCTCGTAATTGTAAATTTTTTATTTGCACAAAATAAAGTAAACTATGAATTCGGGAATTTTGATTTTCTTAAAGATCAAACCGAAGTCAATGTTCAATATCAATTTGGAAACCCTGCTTTTCAAGTTGAAAATTATACCGAAGCACAGTATCTCGAGAGAAGAAAAGCTGAGACATTAGCCAAAAAAGGAGAAGATGCCTGGCAAAAATGGATCGGAGAGTGGAATCAGCATAAAGAACTGGTTTTCTTGAATAAATTTATTAATGGATTAAATGCGAAGTCGAAGAAAATCAGATTTGGAAAAGATGTAAAAACAAAATATACATTAGTAGTCGAAACCAAATGGATTTATGCAGGTTGGGCCGGTGGAATGATGATGCAGCCTGCCAAATTATCTACCCTGATCACTTTTGTTGATAATGAAAATCCGTCTCAGGCAGTTACCAAAATTCAAACCGATAAAATTGAAGGCGTAGGAGTTAAAGGAGATTATGTAATGGAGTATGGCAGAATTTCGGCAGCTTATGAAAAAACAGGAAAAGAGCTGGCAAAAGAAGTTAATAAAAATCTGAAATAAAACAAAAAACGGTCTGAATCTCAGACCGTTTTTTTATGGATTGTGTTCCTGTTTCTCTAATTTGATGAGGTTGGCCAGGTTTTTAATAACCGTATCATGTTTCTTCACAAAAGGATTGTCCTTATTCCAGACATATCCGGCCAATACAGCACATATCTTTTTCTTGACATCCGGATTTTCAGGTTGATGGAAGAACAGTTCCTGAAGATTTCCTGTGTACCATTCTTTTACGTAAGTAGTGAAAACATCTACCCCATAAAGAATATAATCTGAATATTCCGTTTGCCAGTTGATTTTTTCGCCATTGAGTTGTCGTAAAGCTAATTTTGCTGCTAACATCCCTGATTCTGTAGCAAAAGCCATCCCAGATGAGAAAACAGGATCAAGGAATTCTGAAGCATTTCCCGTTAAAGCAAATCCATCTCCGAAAAGACTTTTTACAGAACATGAATAATCCTTTAAATGTCGTGGCTCAAAAAGAAAATCAACATCTCCGAATCGTTTCACATAATAATCCGAAAGAGAAATCGCTTTTCTTAAAGCTTCAGCAGGATCTCCGTTTTCAGATAATTTTTCAATATAATCAGTAGGGCCTACTATCCCTACACTGGTATTTCCGTTGGAAAAAGGAATTACCCAAAGCCATACTTCCGTTTCAATAATATCAAAAGAAATAAGGGTTCCTTCCTCACCTTCTTCTCTGTTGATATCTTCTACATGAGAGAAAATAGCAGAATGAGGAGACAGTTTTGATGGTTTTTCAAGATCTAATAATCTTGGAAGAACTCTTCCATAGCCACTAGAATCGATAACGAATTTAGCGTGGATCTCCTTCGTTTCGCCATCCTTGTTTTTAACCGTAGTAATTGAATCTCTTCCGTTAAATGTTATATCAACAACTTCTGTTTCAAATTCAAGATCAATCCCTTTATTGATGACTTCCTGGGCAAGAGTATTATCAAAATCAGCTCTCGGAACCTGCCAGGTCCAGTCCCAGCCTTCCCCAAATTTATTGCTGAAATCAAAAATACAGACTTCATTTCCACGAAGGAAACGGGCACCCAGTTTTTTTTCAAAGCCCATTTTGTCCAATGCAGCGAAAAGTCCTGCCTCATCAAAATGATCCATTACTCTTGGAATTAAGCTTTCACCAACCACCAGTCTGGGAAATTTTGTTTTTTCAACAACTTTTACGTTGACGCCGTTCTTCTGTAAGTAAGAAGAAGACACGCATCCGGAAGGTCCGGCTCCGATTACAAGAACGTCAACAGATTCTTTGCTCATCTTTGATTTTTTATTTTAATAATAACTTTTATCTTTGCCGCAAAATTAGTGACAATTAATTAATATTTTACAAAATTATCAACTATTACTTTTAATTGATGCAAATAAATAACTTTTTAGGACTGAGAGATTTTCAAAAAATAATCATTGAAAATGAAAAGATTGAACTGGATGAATCACTTTTATCAAGAGTAGATAGAAGCTATCAGTTTTTAAAGGAATTTTCAAAAAATAAAGTAATATATGGGGTAAACACCGGCTTCGGACCCATGGCTCAATTCAAAATCAGTGATGAAGATACCCACCAGCTTCAGTATAATCTGATCAGAAGCCATGCCTCGGGAATTGGTAACCCTTTACCCGCTGAAGAAGTTAAAGCATGTATGCTGGCAAGGCTGAACACCCTGTCATTAGGAAATTCTGGTGTACATCAATCTGTGATTTATCTTCTTCAGGAACTCATCAACAGAGATATTACTCCTTTGATTTTTGAACATGGAGGAGTAGGAGCAAGCGGAGATCTTGTTCAGTTGGCTCACCTTGCTTTGGTATTGATTGGGGAAGGAGAAGTTTTTTATAAAGGTGAAAGAAAATCTACCCAGGAAGTTTTTGAAATTGAAGGATTAGAGCCCATAAAGGTAGAAATCCGTGAGGGACTTGCTTTGATGAACGGAACTTCCGTGATGTCCGGAATCGGTATTGTGAATGCTTATAAAGCCAATCAGTTAACAGATATATCCATTAAACTTTCTTGTGCCATCAATGAAATTGTTCAGGCTTATGATGATCATCTGTCGGAAGCTTTAAACGGAACCAAAAGACATTATGGTCAACAAAAAGTAGCCGAAAGAATGCGTGCTCACCTTGCTGACAGTAAATTGATCAGAAAAAGAGCAGATCACCTGTACACTCATTTTGAAGAACAGGAGAAAGTATTTAAAGAGAAAGTTCAGGAATACTATTCATTGCGATGCGTTCCGCAGATTTTAGGCCCGGTGTTGGATACCCTGGAATACACAGAAAAGGTATTGGAGAATGAAATTAATTCTGCCAATGATAACCCGATTATCAATGTTGAAGATCAGCATGTGTACCACGGAGGAAATTTCCATGGAGATTATATCTCGTTGGAAATGGATAAACTAAAAATCGTGGTTACCAAGCTTACCATGCTTGCAGAAAGACAGTTGAATTATCTCTTGAATGCTAAGATTAATGAAATCTTGCCTCCTTTTGTAAATTTAGGTAAATTAGGGTTTAATTTTGGAATGCAGGGAGTACAGTTTACGGCAACTTCCACTACGGCAGAAAGCCAGATGTTATCCAATCCGATGTACGTTCACAGTATCCCAAATAATAATGACAATCAGGATATCGTTAGTATGGGAACAAATGCTGCGGTAATCTGTAGAAAAGTTATTGAAAATGCTTTTGAAGTATTGACAATTGAAGCAATTACTATTATTCAGGCTATTGAATATCTTGGATTTCAGGATAAAGTTTCATCCTCTACGAAAGAATTGTATGATGAGATCAGAAAGATTATTCCTGCATTCTCTGATGATATGGTGATGTATCCGTATCTTGAAGAAGTGAAGAAATATGTAAAGACTATGTAACTATTAGCTGCAGTGAATTGTCTATAAAAGAAAAACAAGCTACTTAAAAAAACTAAAAACGAAATAAACACTAACGCATGAAATGTGCAATTGTAACAGGAGGCTCCCGGGGAATCGGAAGAGCCATCTGTATAAAACTGGCTGAAGAGAAAAATTATCATATACTCATTAACTACACTTCCAACGAAGCTGCGGCAAAAGAAACACTGTCCAAAATAGAAGAACTGGGAGCTACAGGTGAAATCCTTAAGTTTGATGTAGGAAACACAGAAGAAACACAACAGGTATTGACCGACTGGCAGGAGAAAAACCCTGAAGCAGTGGTAGAAGTGATCGTAAACAATGCAGGAATTACAAGAGACGGATTGTTTATGTGGATGCAGAAGGAAGATTGGAGTAGCGTGATCAATACCAGTTTGGATGGATTTTTTAATGTGACTAATTTCTTTATCCAGAAACTGCTTCGTAACAAATACGGTAGAATTATCAATATGGTTTCAGTTTCAGGAGTGAAGGGAACAGCGGGACAGACCAATTATTCAGCGGCTAAAGGTGCTGTGGTAGGCGCAACTAAAGCCCTTGCCCAGGAAGTTGCCAAAAGAAATATAACAGTGAATGCGGTAGCTCCGGGATTCATCAAAACGGATATGACACAGGAATTTAATGAAGATGAATTAAAGGCAATGATCCCTGCCAACAGATTTGGAGAAGCAGAAGAGGTTGCTGATCTTGTCGCATTTTTAGCTTCAAAAAAGGCTTCTTATATTACCGGAGAAGTGATTAATATTAACGGCGGAATTTATTCATAAAATGGAAAATAGGGTTGTAATTACCGGAATGGGAATTTATTCCTGCATCGGGACATCTTTAGAAGAGGTCAGGGAATCCCTATACCAAGGAAAATCCGGTATTGTTTTAGATAACGAAAGAAAGGAATTCGGTTTCAGATCCGGTCTTACAGGAGTAGTACCAAAGCCCGACCTTAAAAATCTACTGAACCGACGCCAACGCGTAAGTATGGGCGAAGAAAGTGAATATGCTTATCTTGCCACGGTGGATGCTCTACAACAGGCCAACCTTGACGAAGATTTTCTGGATTCTCACGAAGTGGGTATTTTATATGGAAATGACAGCGTTTCAAAAGCTGTCGTAGAATCTATTGATATCGCAAGAGAAAAGAAAGACACGACTTTAATGGGATCTGGTGCAATTTTTAAATCCATGAACTCAACGGTAACAATGAACCTTTCTACTATTTTTAAACTGAAAGGGATCAATCTTACCATCAGTGCTGCCTGTGCAAGCGGATCTCATTCTCTGGGACTGGCTTATATGATGATTAAAAATGGGTTTCAGGATATGATCATTTGTGGTGGTGCTCAGGAAACCAATAAATATTCAATGGCAAGTTTTGACGGACTGGGTGTTTTCTCAGCAAGAGAAGAGGAACCTACAAAAGCGTCTCGACCTTTTGATGCCGGTAGAGACGGTTTAATTCCAAGCGGTGGTGCAGCCACTCTGATTGTTGAAAGCCTGGAATCTGCTCAAAGAAGAGGAGTTCCTATTATTGCCGAGATTATCGGGTACGGATTTTCTTCAAACGGAGGTCATATTTCAACGCCTAATGTTGATGGCCCGGCTTTAGCTATGGGAAGGGCTTTGAAACAGTCAGGATTACAACCTTCAGATATTGATTATATTAATGCTCATGCTACTTCAACACCTATTGGAGATGCCAATGAAGCAAAAGCCATCTATGAAATCTTTGGAAACGAAGTTCCGGTAAGTTCTACGAAATCTATGACAGGACATGAATGCTGGATGGCAGGTGCAAGTGAAGTTATCTACTCCATTCTGATGATGCAGAACGATTTTGTAGCCCCCAATATCAATCTGGAAAATCCTGATAATGAAGCACAAAAGATAAATTTGGTCTCAAAAACAAAAAATCAAAAAATTGATGTATTTTTGTCGAATTCTTTTGGGTTTGGGGGAACCAATTCCGCACTAATAGTTAAAAAATTTGATTAAAAACATGGAAAGGGGAAAAATTGTTGCTATCGTTAATGATTTTTTAGTGAACGAATTCGAGGTAGACGGAGACGAAATCAGCAACGAAGCAAATCTTAAAAATACATTAGGCTTAGACAGCCTGGATTATATTGACATGGTCGTGGTAATTGAATCCAACTTCGGAGTGAAGTTAGGGGAAGCCGATTTCAAGAAGATGGTAACATTCGACGACTTTTATACAACAATTGAAAATAAGATTGCTGAAAAAAACGCTTAGTTGTAAGCCAATCTTTAGTTTAAAATATACCAATGTAATGATAGAACAGTGTGCAGGTCATGCTTAATCATATTGTTACATTGGTATTCTCTTATATTATAAATTGCATTTTATGAACAAATGGAAAGGTAAATCTAAAGGAACAGTATCAGGATATAAGATATTCGTCTGGTGTATTAGAAATATCGGTATCAAAAGTTCATATATTGTTCTGTACTTTGTAGCGGCCTACTATTTTTTATTTCAGAAAAAGAGCAACCAATACATTCTTTATTATTTTAGAAAAAGACTGAATTACAACTATTGGAAGGCAAAACGGTCTATTTTTAAAAGCTATTTTACCTTCGGAAAAGTTCTCATTGATAAAACAGCGATCTCTGCCGGGATGAGGGAAAAGTATACCTATGAATTTGACGGTATTGAAAATCTCAGAAACCTTCTGGCTGCCAAGAAAGGGGGCGTGCTGATCAGTGCCCATATCGGGAATTTTGAAATTGCAGAGCACTTCTTTTCAGATATTGACTTTAATTGTGAGATCAATCTGGTAACAACCGATCAGGAAGTAACCGTGATTAAGGAATATCTGGAGACTGTTTCAGTAAAAAAAAGCAATATCAAATTCATCTATGTTAAAGAAGATATGTCGCATATCTTTGAGATTAATCAGGCGCTATCCAATAATGAACTGATATGTTTCACAGGAGACCGTTATTTTGAAGGCTCCAAATACCTTGAAGCAGAGTTATTGGGGAAAAGTGCCAAATTTCCTGCAGGTCCGTTTCTTATTGCTTCACGTCTGGGTGTACCCGTAGTATATGTTTATGTGATGAAAGAAGATAACCTTCATTATCATCTGTACGCGAGAGTAGCACAGAATATTAAAAACCGTGATTCACAAGGACTTTTACAGTCTTATGTTCAAAATCTCGAAACAATGGTTAAAAAATATCCTTTGCAATGGTTTAATTATTTTGATTTTTGGGATGATATTGATTAATTTTTCTATTTTTACCTCTTAAAACTAACAGAAAAACTAAAAACCATTAAGATTTATTGTGATTGTGAGATTATTAAAACAGGGTCTTCTTTGTATCGACCACAAAAAATCTAAGAATCCTTTCATTTCTTAATTTTAAAAAACACATGCTTCTTTGAAGAAAGAATACGACATACTTGTGATCGGCAGCGGATTGGGAGGTCTTGTTTCGGCTCTTATTTTGGCGAAAGAAGGACTGAGCGTCTGCGTGCTGGAAAAAAATAACCAGTATGGCGGAAACCTTCAAACCTTTTCGCGGGATAAACTCATTTTCGATACCGGAGTTCACTATTTGGGAGGCCTTTCAAAAGGGCAGAATCTCCATCGATTCTTTTCCTATCTTGAAATAATGAGTGATCTGAAATTGCAGAAAATGGATGAAGATGGCTACGACAGAATTTCATTTGATGATGATCCCATTGAATATCCCCATGCTCAAGGCTACCAGAATTTCGTTGAACAGCTGACAAGATATTTCCCGGAAGAAAAAGAAAACCTGGAAAATTATTGTGAAGAAATTCAATATGTATGCAGTCAGTTTCCAAGATATAATGTGGTAGGCAAAGACAGCTACAACGAAGAAATTCTGCATTTAAATACCAAAAGATTTATAGAATCCGTTACCCGGAACAAAAAGCTTCAGTCAGTGTTGCTGGGATCTAATTTCCTGTATGCCGGAGATTCTGAAAATGTTCCTTTCTATGTACATGCCTTAACAGTCAATTCCTATATTCAAAGTGCTTATAAATGCGTAAAAGGAGGGAGCCAGATTTCTAAACTATTGATCAGGAAATTACGTCAGTACGGAGCGGAAGTCCATAAACATACGGAAGTTTCAGCGTTTGTTTTTAATGAAAATAATACCATTGTTGCGGCTAGAACAACAACAGGAAAGGAATATGTTGCCAAGCGGTTTATTTCCAATATAGAAATTCGATCTACTATTAAACTGATCGGAGAAGAAAAGTTAAAGAAATCTTTTGTAAACAGGGTTTTAAGTTGGGAACCTGTTTCCTCATGTTTCAGTGTGTACCTGATTTTAAAACCTCAGAGTCTTCCGAATTTTAATTATAATGTTTACCATTATTCATCAGAAGATCTTGTATGGAATGCTTTCCGTTATCAGAAGGCAAAATGGCCGGAAACCTACATGTTGTCTTCCACACCTTCAAAACATCATCCTGAATTCGCAGAAAGCCTGACTGCTATTTCCTATATGAATTTTGATGAGGTGAAAGAGTGGGAGAATACCTTCAATACAGTAGCAGATGAGCATGAAAGAGGAGATGCTTATGAAAGGTTTAAACTGGAAAAAACTGAAAAGATGCTTGATGCACTGGAAAAAAGAATTCCTAATCTCAGACGGGCTATTCAAAGCATTTATACATCCACCCCTTTGTCTTACCGTGATTATATCGGAGGCTTTGAAGGAAATATGTACGGATATATGAAGCATTCTGATAATCCCCTCAAAACCATGGTTTCTCCACGTACCAAAATTGATAATCTTTTTCTTACGGGTCAGTCTGTAAATATGCATGGGATTTTGGGGGTAACGATCGGTGCTTTTAATACCTGTGCAGAGATGGTAGGAAAGGAAACGATTGACCAGCGGCTTCTACAGGAACAATAAAAACTAAAGGTGAAAAAAACTGATATCCATAATTTGTCTTTCAAAAGGTTACTCTGTTATCCTGTTTTTGCTTTTGTCCTGATTTCTTGTGGGATTTCAAAATCGGTACATCATATTCCTGATGTCACACCCTATACACTGGAAATCCCAAAGGTTACACAAATCAACGATTCAACCTTTAGCTACGGGCAAAATTTTCTGACTAAAAATAAACAGCAGGTATGGGAGCTCTATATCCATGGAAACCCTTTGCAGCTTGGATATAATAACGGAGCGCTTACTCAAAAGCTGATGCAGGAACAGGAAGGCATTTTCTTTTCAAAAGTGGAAGGATTTGTACCCTCAAAATTCAGACAAAAACTATTGAGAGGCTTCTTAAAATGGTATAACAGGAAGATGTACCTCAACGTAAGGGAAGATTATCAGGCAGAGTTATACGGTTTATCACAATATTCTTCAGATCAATATAATTTTATTGCTCCGAAATATTTACGAAATCTATATCTCCACGGTGCACATGATATCGGGCATGCTCTCCAGGATCTGGCTATGGTAGGTTGCACTTCGCTGGCAGTATGGAACGAAAATACAGAAGACGGAGATTTGCTGATCGGGAGAAACTTTGATTTTTATGTAGGAGATGACTTTGCAAAAAATAAGGTTGTAGAGTTTGTAGAACCCGATACAGGAATTCCTTATATGTCTGTAAGCTGGCCGGGAATGATTGGAGTCGTTTCAGGAATGAATAAAAAGGGAATCACAGTGACTATCAATGCAGGAAAGTCTAAAATTCCCCTGACTGCAAAAACACCTATTTCTCTGGTAACAAGGGAGATTTTACAATATGCAGAAACGATTGATGAAGCGATTTCTATTGCCAAAAAACGAAAGGTTTTCGTTTCAGAATCCATTCTGGTGGGAAGTGCACAAGATAAAACTGCAGTGATCATTGAGGTTTCACCTAAGAATTTTGGGGTTTACAAAGTACAGAATACCAGTAAAGTGCTTTGCACCAACCATTTTCAGTCCGAAGCCTATAAAGATGATGAAAAAAAACCAGAAACATATCAGGGAAAGTCATTCAGCGTATCGGTATCAAAAGCTTGAAGAACTCCTGAATGAAGAGAAAAAGCTTAATCCTGAAAAGATGGCTGCTATCCTGAGAAACAGATCCGGTTTGAAAGATGAAAGAATAGGGTATGGAAATGAAAAAGCGCTTAATCAGCTTCTGGCACACCATGCTGTTATTTTTTCTCCTCAGAAAAGATTGGTTTGGGTCTCGTCCAATCCTTATCAGTTGGGAGAATTTGTATGCTATGATCTCAATGAAATTTTTTCGGAGCATGGAATTCAGAAAAATGATTTTGCAAAAGCAGACTTAAATATAGCGAGAGACCCTTTTGCAGATACAGCAGATTTTAAAAAGTATGAATTATTCAGACAAACCAGTACAGAAATAAGTAATGCTACACAAAAGCATACACAACTTACGGATGATTTTGTTACAAACTATCTTTCATTAAATCCTGATTTCTGGAAAGGATATTTTCTTGTTGGAAAGTATTACTTTTACCAAAAAGAATATTTTAAGGCAAAAATCCAATTCGAAACGGCTCTTACCAAAGAGATCACAACAGTTCCGGACAAGCAAAATGTCGAAAAATATTTACATAAGACTTTAAAGAAATTGAAATGATTCCCAGGTATATAAAAGTGCTTTTTGCCATTCCTTTCGTTATTATCATCTGTTATTTTGTGTATTTATGTTCTGTCTATAGCTCCGTTCCTGAAATCATACCGATCCATAGTTTTGGAAACAACAAGGACAGTTATGGAAACAAAATTTTTCTTTTTCTCCCTACTATTCTCAATCTTATTATCCTGGTGTTTATCTGGTTGATTATCAGAAGACCGGATAAAATTAATTTTACTTTTGAAATCAAAGAAACAGAGCGGGAAAAGATTTATCATACTACCCAACTGGCTTTGGTGATTCTTGCCATCTTTGTTACCGTTATGATGGGACCTTTGTCTTTTGCAGATGTTGTTTTTAAATAAACGGGTAAAAAAATCTTTTTAACTTTATCTTTGAAGCATGTAAAATAGAATAATCTTTTGTATTCCTTTTTTTTTGCCGGAGTAACCATGTGTACATAAAAAGGGGTTTTGTTTTTTTTAACAAAAAATATAAACTTTTTTATCGATTGTTTGATGATTTGCGGCTTGTTTTTGAATTATATTCATGTTTTATTGTGTTTTTTATTGAAGGTTTCTAAATTGGATTCGATAAAAAAACATTAACATATGATAAAAATTAAACTCACTGTTAAGCTTCTGCTTTTAACCTCCATTCTGAGTGCAGGAATTCTATCTGCTCAAAAATATGAAGAAACCATAAAAGGATACGTGAATTCTGAAAAATCATTTCAAAGAATCAACGCGGAATTAAAGAACTTCAAAATAATTAATGTTGACCCTTCGGAAAGCCTTAAAGGCGATGTTATAGGGATTCAGCAAACAATTAACGGGATTCCGATATTTGGAAGTTCGGCGAACGTATTGGTGAGGGATGGTAAGGTGTTAAGCTTTGCAGATACTTTTATAAAAAATTTTCCCAGCAGCATTAAAGGTAAAGAAGACGGCAAAAAAGGTGATCTTGTAGAAAAAACGATTACAAAATTCAATGGCCTTCCTGTTTTGAAAAAAGCAGATGGTAAAGAAGCTCCCATAAAAACAGAAACTGTTTATTTTGAGAAAAATGGAACTTTAACACTCGGATATAAATTCTCTGTTGAAGAAAAAGGAACTAGTAATGTTTGGAGAATTATCATTAGTGCTGATGACGGTACTGTTTTATATAAAGAAAACATGACCCTTTCATGTAGTTTTTATGATGATGCTTACCACTATGAGAAGGAACATCCTGTATCTGCAGCACCTGGTGTGCTATTCTCCGTTCAGAATAATCAATTCTCTAATTCTGTATTAGTAGATAACGCTTCCTATAATGTATTTCCTTTACCTGTGGAAGCACCTACATTCGGAAACCGGTCTATACTGACAAATCCATGGGATTTAACGGCTTCTCCTGAAGGATGGCATTCGGATGGAACAAACAATTATACCATAACCAGAGGTAATAATGTCTTTGCGTATACAGATGAAAATAATAACAATACACCACAGTTCAGTCCGGACGGAGGTGCTGGCAGAAACTTTGATTATCCTTTGGATGTTGCACAGCCCCATAGAACTTATACTGCAGGTTCAGTGACCAATTTGTTCTACCTGAATAATAAAATACACGATATTTTTTACAAATTAGGATTTACGGAAAAATCCAGAAACTATCAGACCAATAACTTTGGAAAAGGCGGAGTTGGTGATGATCCTGTTCTAGCAGAAGCAAGAGATGGAGGAGGGATGGATAATGCCAATTTTAATCCGCAGGATGACGGAACATCGGGAAGAATGCAAATGTATCTTTTCCAGCCTAAAAATCCTGTAGGTTTTCTTTCTTATAGTTCACCATCCAATTATGTAACAAGAACACCAGCAACTAAATCAGCTGATTTTGGTCCAAGGTTGTTTAATATCAATCCGGTTTCAGGCAATGTGGCACTTACTACTCCCATAGATGGTTGTACAGCGATTTCTGAAGATTTAACAGACAGAATTGCTTTAATTCAGCGTGGAACATGTGGATTTGCTGTTAAAGTTAAAAACGCACAGTTAAAAGGAGCCAAAGGAGTAATTATCTATAATGCTGCCTCATCTACAGATTTCTTGGGCATGACAGGGGGGAACTCCAGTATTACCATTCCATCTATACTTGTTGAAAATTCCGAAGGGAGCTTTCTGGCAGGTGAAATCACAAATGGAACGGTAGTGAATGCTACACTAAAAGATAATAATATATATAAAGATGGAAGCCTTGATAATGGAATAGTGATCCACGAATATGGACATGGCATTTCTAATAGACTTACGGGTACCGGCAGCGGTTGTCTGAGTTTTGTAACTTCTAATGAACAAATGGGAGAAGGGTGGTCAGACTTTTTTGCTTTAATGCTCACTAACAGACCTGGGGATGACGCCTCTGTTCCCAGAGGTATGGGAACTTTTGCTTCCAACCAATCTACAGATGGTGACGGTATAAGACCCAAAAAATATTCACCAGATCTCACAATTAATGGTTATACTTATGGCAAAACCAATGGGATGAAAAGAAACTTCACCGCAGATAATGGAAGTAAATATACTATTCCGGATATGCATAGTATAGGGTTTATTTGGGCTACAATGCTTTGGGACTTGCATTGGAAATATGTAGAAAAATATGGGTATAACAGTAATGTATTAGCTGATCCTAACAGTGGAAGTGCAAGAGTATTACAACTGGTGGTAGATGCCCTTAAGCTGCAACCTTGTAACCCTAGTTTCATAGACGGCAGAGATGCTATTCTGGCAGCTGATAAGGCTTCTACAAATGGAGAGAATAAATGTATGATCTGGAGAACATTTGCCAGAAGAGGTTTAGGCGTCAATGCAAAGCCAGGTGGACTTTTGGGAGCATGGCCTGGTTTTGATCATCCAGCTCCAGAATTAAATGATCAGGTTGAGGATCTTACTATTCCGGTTGAATGTGGAGCATTATCAGTAAGTGAAGTAGCTGGAACAAAAGGAATTTCTATCTATCCTAACCCTGTAAAAACTGAATTTACGATTAAAACGCCAACTGGGATGAAGCTTTCCGGAATTACAACTGTAACGATCTATGACTTTACCGGAAAGATAGTTTCCAAAGAAAACATCAATCTCAATAAGCAGAATACCATTCGTGTAGACTGGTTAGTTAATGGAGCCTACATGGTAAAAATCACTGGTGATGCAATTGATTACACCCAAAAGATCATCGTTTCGAAATAGCAAATTAATAATTGATACGCAAAAGCCTCAGGATATACTTCTGAGGCTTTTTATTCTCTCTAATTATTTTCAGGATTCAGTTTATTGAGGAATAAAAATGTGGTGATTCCAAAAACAGCAGATAATGAAGTGCTTAAGATAAAACTTCCGATAATATACTGAAGAAGATTATTTTTAATCAGGTCAAAATTTAAATCCTGACTGAAAATATTACTGTCTCCATGAACAAAAGGAGCTCCCAGAAACAAAGAGGCTGCAATGATGAATGGAATAAAAGGAGGTAAACTGACATTAGATGCTACAAATGCCAGCACTTTATTCAATTTGAAAAGAACAGATAAACTGATCACCAGTAAAGTCTGGAATCCCCAGAAAGGAGAAAGGCCTATGAATACTCCCAGTGCAATAGAAAAGGCCTTGGTACGGTTGCTTCCGTCGCTTTCCAGAACATCTTCCTTGATGAACTTTTTAAAGCTTTTTTTTTTGAAGTTATTCACGAAATTTCTCGGAATAATGTAAAAAAGTGTAATGGTTACCAGAATTGTATTCAGAATGCTGATCCTTGTAAAATCTTTGAATGGTCTGAAGTGAGACACTCTTTCAGCCGGATCATATAATACTTTTATGGGAACATTTTTTACCGGAACATGCCTCCAGGCTGTTCTAACAATAATTTCAATCTCAAATTCGAATTTTGGGGTAAAGTATTTCCTAGGAATTTTATGCAGAGGATAGAGTCGGTAACCGGATTGGGTATCTTCCAGCTTAATACCCGTTTCAAACCAGAACCAGAAATTAGAAAAACGGTTCCCAAAACTACTTTTCTTTGGAATGCCGTCCTGAGACATATTTCTGTTACCGATCAGAAGAACATCTTCTTTTTCCTGAAGAAGTGCCTCTACAAAAACAGGAATATCATCCGGGTAATGTTGCCCGTCCGAATCAATCGTTATGGCATAGTCAAAACCGAGTTCTTTTGCCTTTCTGAAGCCTGTTTTAAGCCCGTTTCCTTTTCCTTTATTCTCCGGCAGGGCAATCACTGTTATCTGTGGATATTGTGCAAGAATATATGATGTGGAATCGGTAGAACCATCATTAACCACAATAATACTTTCGGTGTAATCCAGAACACCGTTGATAGCCCTTTTCAAGGTTTTTTCATTATTGTAGGTAGGTATTAAAACACAAATCTTCTTTTCGTAGATTGCATTTTGTACTTCAGCAAGGGACATGGTTTTATTTTAAAGTGGCTCTTTCAGCCTCGGTAATCGTTTTAGATTGCATGGCGAACCTTTTGATGTAGTTCTTCAATGCAGCATTCTGTTTGCTATAGTTATTCAGCAAAAACATCTTGTCGTCTTTGAGACTGCCACGGTAGCCTACTATTTTGGGAATATTTTCCTGAACACTTAATCGGATCAGGCGAAGTTCCGCATTATTAGGGTTAGTTTTAATAATACTCTCAAGACTTGTGGCTCCGGTTTTTACCAGTGCTTTTCTGTTGGATTTGGCAATTTTAGCTTCCATAATCTTGGCTGCAGCTTTATAGCCTACCGTAACAGGATCAGATCCGGATTGCTTGTCTGCCGTTTCAATAAACTTTTCTGTGGCGGCGTTAGATTCATTAGCTTTTGCATAGCTGTTTCTCAATGATTCGATATCAGATTGAAAGAAAAAGATAAAAGCCGCTACGAAGGATAAAATAAGTTTCATGATGGTATTTTTTTATAGCTTACAGACAATTTCAATGCAATAGTCTCGCCAAAAGAAGTGATATTCTTTACTTTAACATCCTCTTCATCTTCATTAATATCCAGTTGAAGAACCAGATCAGGAGTCTCAAAAGGATTGATAATTGCCATGAACTTCACATTGGATGCTGTTTTTAAAAATAATTTTGAACCTGTAAATTCTTCGGTCAGCTCTTTAATAATCTGCATCATACAAACTCCGGGAGTCACTGGATTTCCGGGAAAGTGTCCTTTGAAAATATCGTGATCCTTATTCAAACTGATATGAGCAGTATACCCTCCGTTTTCTGCTTTTTCATAGGATTGTAACGTATAAAAGTCTTTGAGAATCGTTTGCATAAACTGTTTTTTCAGGTTAAAATTATTCGGTTTCAGTTATTTGAAATAGTTTGATATTGATCTTAAAATCCTTGTGCTGCAGGTTTAAGCTGTCTGCGAAGATATGCTTTTTTGCATCAAAAGTGAAATCGATCTTTTCCTTATTATTTTTTGTATAGATGATCTGTTTCAGCAGTTTATCTTGTTTATTAAAGAACAAGTAATAGCTTTTATGGTCTGCTTTTGAAAGATAAATGATGGAGTTTGCATTTTCAAAACTTTCATTCACAGGGTATTGCCTTTTTAAAAGTTCTTGAAAATCATTTTTTAAAAAGTTAATAACAATCTTTTTATCAAGATCGGGAATAACATAATTAAGCTTAAAATCTGTATCTGAAACTTCAAAATCAATGAGTTTGTTGCCGAAATCAGAAGTCAGAGCAACTCTGTGAGTGCTTTCATTCAGCTTTTTAATGATCAGAATACCACTAATAGGATTATTGTAAATGTCCATCTGACATTTGTATACATAGTCTTCCTTTGAGGAAAAATATAGGTTTTCAACCATTTTCTCAGTGGTTGTAACCGATTTCACATCCGTAAGCCGATAACTCTTACATGAGACCACCAGCAGTAAAACCAGGCTATAAGCTAAATTCTGACGCAGGAATGGAAGCATTGACCTTAGTATTTTTGAAAACAATATTTGTAGTATCTCCGGAAGCTTCCGTCATATTCACCTGGGAAACCGTTGACTGGTTCTTGGGAAACTGAAGTTCAATCTGCTTGATGTATTTCAAAAGTTGTGAGGTCTTAGGAACAAATCTGGCAATATTGTAATTACCGTTTTTGAAATAGGTTACCGTAAATTCAGGATCATTAAACATGGTTCCGTTTGAACTGCCGACAATTAATTTATTGATTTTCTCAAAGGTCTTACTTTTGGCATCTACAGACGATTTTTTCCCCTGATCATTGATGTATATCTTGTTACTTTTAAAAACAATGCTGTATTGATATGGTTTTGTGTATTTCCAGCTCAGCATATTCGGAGTCTGTAAAGACATCTTCCCGTAGGTAACAATACTCTTATCCAGAAAATCCATTTTCTTGGTTTGTGTAAAATCACTTTGTAAGGTCTTAATTTCTTTTGTTTCTGAAGAAACTTTTGATACAAATGCTTTTGCTTCAGCTCCTGACATTGCCGTGGTTTGGGCAAAAAAGAAACCGGAAATCAGTAAAAATGCTCCAAAAGCAATATTTTTAATCATTTTTCTTTGAATTTGTAATTGAATCAACGGTGAACGTTGAGTAGTTTTTATTTTCCAAAAATACTAATAAATCTGCCAGCACCCGATATGTTTTATCAGAGGTGTCGTGAAGGAGAATAATACTGCCTTTTCGTAATCCTCGGGTTACTTTGCGGTAGATTTTCTTTTCATCATCAATAATGGTGTCCAGAGAACGCACATTCCATCCGATACTCCTTTTATGGGTCTTTTTAATCGCTTTTGCAATATTGGGATTGGTAACCCCGAACGGTGGTCTGTATAAATCTGTTTTTATATTTCCCACATTTTGCATGATGATATCACATTTTTCAATTTCAGCAATCATTTTTGTTGTAGATAAAAAGCCTGTTGAATTGGAATGCGATAAGGTGTGATTTCCAATGGTATGTCCTTCGGCAATGATTCGCTGAAAGGTTTCCGGATATTTTTCAATCTGTTTCCCGATACAGAAAAAGGTCGCTTTTACCTGATGCTCTTTGAGCACATCTAAAAACTTTGGAGTAAACTCTGTAGGGCCATCATCAAAAGTCAGTGCTACTTCTTTTATTTTGGTTCGTTTATGCGTGATGCTGTTGATAAAATATCCTAACCCAATATCAAAAGATCCCCAAACTACAACAGCGCAAAAGCCCAGGAAACATAAGAAATACACCATAAAACTTCCCTGAAACGCATAAATAAAAACGTTGCAGAAGAGATAGAATAGAAGGAATGGGTAATGCTTCATTGCCGGTTACTTTTTTATATTGTTGACTAATTGGAATCCTCTGTTGTACTTTGTCACACCGTAGGAGTCTAAACTAATTGAGATTCCACGCTCCACTCCTGAACCTTGTTCGCAGACCTTCTGTCTGTGCTCTGAATGACAAATAGACCCTATAATTTTCAATTTCAACAATTATGCCTTTTCCAATAATACCAGACTGTGATCATGGCCTGCCAGATGATTGTAAAGAAGTACATTCTTCATACTTTCCTTCTTTTTTGGATTGATCATCATGACTTCCGGAATTTGCTGCTCTTTCAGGATATGACATGCAATAAATGTAGAAAATCCGCTGGCGGTGTTAAACTCTCCACTCAGATGTTTGTAATATAATAAAGCCGAATGCGGGAATGTTTCCATTGCTTTTGTATAATAAATATCAGATTGAGCATCTCCACTAAAGCCAAGAATGACAGTATCAATATCCTGAGCTGAAAGATTGTTTTTAGCTAAAAAATCACTGATAAAGGGGTGAACTTCATCTAAATTCAGCGCATTAGTGATCTGGATATTTTGAAGTTTCGCGTAGGAATTTTCTGTTTTCTCTTTTCCTACCACAAAGAAACTCGCTCCCTCACCCCAGATTACTCCATGGGTTGTGGAAGCCAGATAGTCTGCCGGAAGGTCTGTTTCTTTTTTAATGGTGTTATTTAAACGGTAAAGTTCCATTGTTCTGTCCGTCTGTTCATCTGTAGAACCTACCAGAATATTATCTGCTTCCCCGTCGCTAATCTGAAGTTGTGCATCCAATAATGAAAACTCAAGAGATGAAGAAGTATTGACGTAAGTAAAGTTGTACGCGTGACATTGTAATCCTAACGCAATTTGCCCTGCAACCGTATTATGGGTAGATTGAATAAAAAACGTAGGGGTCAGAAACTCCTCATGATTGTCAATCACATTTTTCAGGAATTTTTCAGAGTCCTGAGAACATCCCATTCCGGTTCCAACGATAATAGCATCCGGTTGTTCAATTCCTGCTTCTTTCAGAGCATGATGTGAAGCTACAGAACTCATTTTTACCGTTTTTGACATCCTTCTGATCATAGCTGGCGGAATGAATTCTTTATAAACAGGTTCTATCGCTTTTAAAATCTGAGCCGAATTTTCAGGCTTAAGATTCTGAAGAATATTTTCGCTTAAAGTATCCTGAACAGAGATACAGGATGCACTGTTGATGTATACTGCACTCATGATTTTGAGAAAATTAAGGTGGAACAATTCCCTCCAAACCCGAATGAATTGGAAAGAACATGATTGATCTTCTTTTTAGTTAATTCCGTAACAGGGGTAAGGTCAAATTCCTGCATTTTTGTTTTGAAATTAAGATTGGGGAAAATGACTCCATGTCGCATGGCCAGAATCGAAAATACGGCTTCAATTCCTGCCGCAGCGGCCAGAGTATGCCCTGTAAATGCTTTTGTAGAACTGAATTCCGGTACTTCATTTTCGCCAAAAATCCTGATCATTGCAATTCCTTCAGACAGATCATTATTGGGAGTCGCAGTCCCATGAACGTTGATGTAATCGATGTCTTCTTTTGCCAGTCCTGAAATTTTCAGTGCCTGTTGCATGGCCAGAAATGCGCCCTGCCCGTTTTCCGAAGATGCCGTCTGGTGATGTGCATCGTTAGCATTTCCATATCCTGAAAGATAGGCCAAAACGGGTTTATTTTCTTTTGTAACGATTTCTTCAGATTCCAGCACCAGGAAAGCTGCTGCTTCTCCAAGATTCAACCCTTTACGATCGTTGTCGAAAGGAGTATTGTAAGAATCGGTAAGAATCATCAGCGTATTAAACCCATTCAGGGTAAATTTTGAAAGAGAATCGGTTCCTCCTACAATAACACGGTCTAAAACTCCGTTTTTAATCAGCTTTGCTCCCATCATTATGGCATTTGCAGCAGATGAGCAGGCAGTACTGATGGTAGAGACCATGCCTTTTAATCCTAAATATTCGGCAATGGACAATGAAGAATTACCGGCATCATGAGCGTCAATATATTTTTGCTTTTCAGGAAAGTCTTCGTAAGAATAGAAGTACTTTTCGGTGATATCCATTCCCCCTACGCTGGTAGAAGAAATCAATCCGGTTTTGTAACCGTTGATCTCTGAAATCTGAGCACTTTCTACAGCTTCTCTGGCAGCAATCATCCCCAACAGAGAAGTTCTTGTTACATTGTTGTCTTCATCGAGCTGAAGTCTCTGTATAAGTTCTTCGTTGGATAATTTGATTTCACCTGTTTTGATGGCTCCGGCATGTCGTGTTTCAAACATCTGAATATCTGAAATTCCATGTTTTCCGGATTGCAGGGAAATAAAATTTTCCTCCACGTTGTTTCCGATAGAGGAAATAATGCCCATTCCTGTTATGGCAATTTTTTGACTCATGGTATTACATAATATAACAATGTAGCAATCTAACAATTTACCAATAATTGCTACATTGTTACCCTGTTAGAGGGTACGTTAATTTTATTTTGTTCTGTTCTCTTCGATGAATTTAGCCATCGTGTCGATAGATTGGAAAATTTCCTTTCCTTTTTTAGGATCGGCTAATTTTATTCCATAGTCTTTATCAAGAAGTACGATCAGCTCAAGAGCATCAATAGAATCAAGTCCCAGACCTCCTCCGAATAATGGATCGGTATCTTTGATTTCCCCTACCGCTACGTCTTCAAGGTTAAGAACTTCAATAATTTTGTGCTTTAATTCGGTTTTTAAATTTTCCATAATTTTATTAATTTACCAATGTATCAATAGAAGTGTTTATCAATTAAAACAGCTATATCCATACATTGTTATCACTGTTACATTTTTATAAGGTTAGCAAATATACAAAAGCTTTATAATTTTCCTGATACAATTCTACCCACCCGCATAATACCTTTTCTGCTTTTCCTGACTTCAGAATTTGTTCAGCATAATTATTTAAAAAATTTTCATCAAATTCATCCAAAACAAAAAAAGCATTTTCTGTCTGCATCTTATGTTTAATACTGATTTCTCCTACACAGATATTGGGTAATGTATAGACGAAAACAGCAGGGCTTGGGAAATAGTTTTCCTTTGAATTGATGCTCTCCTGATATTTAAAATCGGTGTCCAGACTGGAGGATGTATTGGCAAAAACCAATGCCGTATGGCTGTGATCTTCATCTTGTAATATCATTTCAGCAGCCAGGAATGCCAGTTTGCTTAAATGATCCATTTTGTGAAACTTCGGATAGTTCAGCTCCATACTTTTATAAGCTTCTTTTGCAAACTCCGGGAAAGTGAGGTTTTCTGTTTCAAAAATAAGGTTTCCGTCAACCATTATCTTTGAGTGTTCTATGGTACAGGTATTTGTTTTCTTCATCATCCTTTTTAACATTTTTCCAATACTATAGCTGCATTACAACCTCCAAAGCCTGAAGCTGTTTTCAGGATATAGGTAATGTCTGCCGGTTGGTTCTGAATAATAATATTTACAGGTTGAGAAACTCCCATTTCCTCAAAATTCCTGGAAGGAAGCAACATGTTATGAACTGCACTTTCCATTGAAATAATACTTTCCAAAAGTCCGGAAGCACCCAGACAATGTCCGTAAAAACCTTTCATGCTGTTTAAAGGAATGTTTTGAAGTTCCATCCTGTTGAAAGCAATGGCTTCCATTTCATCATTGTAAAGGGTCGCCGTTCCGTGGGCGGAAATAAAGTCAATTTGTTCAGAAGTCACGTGGGCTTCGCTCATTGCATTTCTGATACTGGCATATAAACCGTCACCTGTTCTTGAAGGTCCCGAAATATGATTGGCATCGTTGATGGCCGAATCACCTGATATTTTAAAATAGGGTATTTCGTTTTGTGAGATTTTTTCATCTTCAGAATAACTGGTAATATAAGCTGCAGCAGCGGCTTCTCCAATATTAATTCCGGTTCTGTTTTTATCGTAAGGCTGGCATGGTCCGTGAGCAATAGCCTGAAATGAATTAAATCCTGAGATCACAAATTCAGAAAGCTCATCTCCGGCAATGACAAAAGCGTCTTTATATTTTCCTGCCTGAATCATATTTTTGGCAACAGCAATAGCCATTACACCTGAAACACAGGCATTGGAAACGACGATAGGCTTTGTTTTAAATCCAAAAAAATCAGCAATTTTCTTCGCTAATGATGACAGATAAACACCTTCCGGTAATTCGGTCTGGTTTTTAAGTAAGCTGATATTCCCTTTTGTTGTAGAAAGGATAAAAGCAGTGTCTTCTGTTACTGGATGTTTTTCAATTAAAGGTTTCAGGCTCAAAAGCAACATTTTTTCAAGTCTTGTAAAATGCCATTGACTATTTTGATCCTGACTAAAGTTTTTGAAAAATTCCTCTTCCAGCATTTGAGAATCAATCATGGACATATAAAAAGCTTCCTGATTATCTGCTATCTGATGGGGTGCAACGCCTGATCTTCCTTCGATAAGTGCGGTCCAGTTAGCATTAACATCAAAACCCAGAGGCGTTACGCAGTTATAATCCGTAATATAAACGTCCTTTCTCATGATAGTCCCATTTTATTTTTCCAGGTTTGAAAAAATTCCGGATTGTACAGACATAAATTATTGTCACTGTCCAGAAATACCTGAATGGTTTCTCCACTACACACCAGTTTTCCTTCCTGATTGAAAAGTTCATAGGTATAGATCAGTTTTGCAGAAGAGGTATTCACAAAAGTAGTGACTATATTGAATGTTTCTCCATACTTTAATGGAAGAAAATGTTCACAGGTACTTTTTACAATAGGCGTTACAAATCCTGCATTCTGAATGTCAAGATAAGTAAGACCATGTTGGCGTCCGAAAGCTTCTCTTCCGTCTTCAAAGTAAACAATATAATGTCCATGCCAGACAATTCCCAGTGGATCTGTCTCATTGAAACGTACTCGTACTTCTTCGGTACAGCTTAATATATTTTCGTTAGACTGCATTTTGTTTCTTTTCGTAAAAAATAGAAATGGATACGGTGGCAAGGTAAAATAAAAACAGGAATACCAGTTCTTTGGCAATACCTCCGATTCCACTGTTTCTTAAAATAATATCATAATAGGCATTCAGTCCCCAGTTCATGGGAGAGAATTTCGCAACGGTCTGCATAAATTCGGGCATTAAAAATACCGGAACCCAGATTCCGCCAATAGCTGCCAAGACGACTACAGAAGTGGCGCCAAAAGGAGCCGACTGTTCCTGCGTATCAGCAATTGTTCCGAGCAAAACACCAAATCCTATCGCTGCCAATCCGGCAAATAAGGTAACAACGACAAGCTGGAACATCTTTCCGGAAACATCAAAGGCCGGAAGATCCATGTAAGGAAAAAGATAAACACCCACAGCGACCATCAGTAAGAATTGAATGATACAAATAATCAGATAAGTGCATGTTTTCCCCAAAATGTGGATAAAATACGGCGTAGGGCTTATCCTGGCTCTTACACTCGTACCCTGGCTTTTTTCTTTAACCAGATTGATGGATAAAGGAACAACGATGAAAAAAATAGCAAAAAGGGTCCAGGCAGGAACGTTATGCTGCACGGAATTCGGGATGATATCCATTTCTCCCTTTTTAGGCGTGATCTCTTTAAAGCTGATCAGGTTTTTATTTTCGTCAAGATTTTCTGTTGTTCCCAGCTGATTCTGAAATGCTTTGTAAATTTTTTTATTTTCAATTTCAAAGACCATTTTATTGACAGAATTCATCACAGAGTTTTTGAACCCTGCATTGGTAGCAGGATCAAAGTATAAATGAATCTCTTTTGCCTTGGGAGCTGCCTTTTGAACTTCTGCAGAATCATTTTCCAGGCCAAAAGAGCTTACAATGGTCTGAACCTTTGATTCAATATTGGAATTTAAGTCTTTCGTTAAATTTTCAGGAATGACAATGGCCATCTGATAATCTCCTGAAAATACCGCTTCCTGCCCTGACTTTTCATTGAAATTGGTCAGAAGCTTGAAGGTTTTGCTGTTTTCCAGCTCACTTTTTATATTTTTTGAAACCTCGGATTTGTCGTTATCGATAAAGATGATGGGAATTTTTGATCCTTCAAGGTTTTTAAAAGTAGAATCCTGGATCAGGGTAATGGTTACAATCAGGAGTAACGGCATTACGAATATAATGACAATTCCTCCGATGTCTCTTTTCAGCAGAAGGATTTCCTTAATAAAGCTTCTCCACAGTTTATACAACAACATCTCTTAATTCTTTTCCGGTTAATGAAATGAAAACATCTTCAAGGTTTTCGGCATTGGCAATTTGAGAAACCAGTTCTTCAGGAGTTCCTACAGCATGAATTTTTCCATGATCGATAATGGCAATTTTTGTACAAAATTCTTCGGCTTCGGAAAGATGGTGAGACGTATAAATAATACATGTCCCTTGCTTATTTAAATCAAGAAGATAATCAATAATTGCTTTTTTAGATTGAACATCGACTCCAACAGTAGGTTCGTCCAGGAACAAAACTTTAGGATTGTGAAGGGTGCCGGCAATAAGATTGCAACGACGTTTCATCCCTCCGGAAAACTGACCTACCTGTTTGTCCGCAAATTTTGACAGTCCCATGATTTCCAGAGATTCGTCAATTGTTTTTTTTAATTGTTTATGGCTTAAACCATATAAACTTCCAAAAAACATAAGATTTTCTCTGGCCGTAAGTGTAGGATATAGAGCATATTCCTGAGGAACAATCCCAATGATCTGACGTATTTTGAAACCATCCTTTTGAGGAGATAACCCATTAATGGTAAATTGACCTGAGGTAGGTTTTATCAATCCGGAAAGCATAGAAATTAATGTCGTTTTCCCTGCTCCATTAGGTCCCAAAATTCCGTAAATCTCATTTTTATCGATATTCAAAGAGATATCATTGACAGAAAACTCGTCGGAATTTTTGTACTTTTTATAAAGATTTTTAATCTCAATCATATTCTCGGCCATATCAGATCGCTTTTCTTAGTTTTTTATAGAAAGCTTCTTCCAGATCTGCAATGTGCAACATTGTTTTTGACAGTTCGTTGTAAATATTGCTTTTTGAATTTCTGTTTTTATAAACACGGGCGATATCTACTGCAAAGTCTCTCCAAAGATCACCAATGGAGGTAATTTCTTTTGATAACTCCTTTAATTCATCATTTTTAAGAATTACCGATGCTTCCTGTAGAAATGCTCCGTAAATAAATCTGAAACCGCCACCGCCGGTTCCTATTTCTTCCTGCATTCTGATTAATTGTCCCAAATAATGATTGGTAACTTTTGTTCCTTTCTTATCGGCCCATTTGGGAATACTTTTCGCAACCCATCTCATCGCCTTCACCCCAATAAGAGGTACGGGAGCTAACATATTTTTACAGGTATCTCTGATTCCTTTCTTAATAGCTTCTTCCAGATTCACATTTTCAGGGACATAAACAGGATAGTACATATGTCCCTTTGGAGGAAGGGCTCCTTTGGCATATCTTACTTTCTCCAGTTCCGCTTCTGAAAGGGAAGTGACATAATCCATAACAGGGTCACTGATCAGGAATTTTCCGTCTTCCTTTCCATATACCACCAGGTTATGGGCATTGAAGTGAAATTTATATTCCTCAGGGAAATAAGTGAGATTAAAGACTCCTACCTGAAGTCCCGTGGGTATATTTTGTTCTAAATTTCTTTCCAACGCTGCCTGAGCATCTTTAGGATTTGAGAATTTTTCTCTTTTGATTTTAATTCCTAATCTTTTGGCTGCCTTACTGAAAATAGCACCCGGCATGGGGCGATAGCTGAAGCCCGGAGCAAAATTAACCTTTAAAAAAGGCAGATAAACAAAGAACAATCCTGAACCGATTCCGAAGATCATCGGTTCACTCAGTTTAAGACCTTTGTTAAGCAGTAGATTAGAAGCAACACCGTTCTCGCAATGCGCAGTCTGATGGTGTTCAAAGTTTAATTTCATGTGCAGCTTATATCTTTTTCATTGGTTTAATGAAAGTTGGCATAGCAAAGATGCCGGTTCATTATTTCCCGTCGAAGTTTTTTAATTCATTCACTGAAATTCCGAATGCATCGGCATATTTTTTCAGTGCAGTTTCGCCTAGTGTTTTAAAATTTTTGGGTTTAAAATGTCTTTTTACCCTCCATTGCCACATTCCTACGTAAGAAGATAATACCCCCAGATCCATTTTATTGAGTTCCATAAAATAAACGATGGGACTTACGATATTATTGGCAACATTTTGTTTGGCTTCTTCTATTCTTTCATAGATGAGTTCCATAGATTCATCCAAAGCGGCTTTCTTTGCATCCCAGCCTGTACTGTTTGCAGTAGTATAGTTGTCATTTTCATCCGTTACATACAAGACTTCAGTCATGTTGGCGGATTTAAGATTACTTTCGTCCTGAGGCAGATCTTGTTTTTTCATCTAAATAATGTTTAATTTTTTTAGATCCAGATCAAACTGGATTCACCCGTTCTGATTTTTTAATCAGTTGGCTAAAATAGTGAAAATACATTATATGTAAATCATACTAAATAAGTGCCAATTATTGCTGCGGGAAAAGGAAAAATTAAGGATGCGGTACTTGTTTCCCAATAAAAATCGGCTTTCTTTTTTTCATTGAAAAACAAAAAAAAGAAAACTGATGGGCTACATTGGGAGAAAATGATTTTTTAAATGTTTAACCAATCACTAAGAAAGACATCTTAGAACCATATGATTGAAGTTTATCCTTTGCACGTGTAATAAGAAGACTGTAACAAGTGTATTATATGGTAGACTAATGGTTTTAGAATTTGGATTATAATAACTAACAAATAACAACTATGAAGAAGTTTTTTATTTCTGTTTCGCTTTTCTGCATGTTGAGCGCAATGGCTCAGAAATTTGATACTCAGAAGCTGACCGATGCTCAGGGATATACCTATGAAACGGTAAAAAATGATAAGGCCGGAGTAAGAGTGTATACTTTGAAGAACGGGCTGAAGGTATATCTGGCCAAAAATGAAGATGCACCAAGAATTCAAACTTACATTCCTGTAAGAACGGGATCCAATAATGACCCAAGTGATAATACGGGATTGGCTCATTATCTTGAGCATATGGTTTTCAAAGGAACTTCACATCTGGGAACTCAGGATTGGGCTAAAGAAAAAGTATTATTGCAGCAGATCTCTGATCTCTATGAGCAACATAAGGCAGAAAAAGATCCTGCAAAGAAAAAAGAGCTTTATAAAAAAATTGATGAGGTTTCTCTGGAGGCCTCAAAATATGCGATTGCCAATGAATATGACAAAGCGATTTCTTCTCTAGGAGCTACAGGTACAAATGCTCATACCTGGCTGGATGAAACAGTTTATAAAAACAATATTCCTTCCAACGAACTGGAAAAGTGGCTAAGGGTTGAAAAAGAGCGTTTTTCAGAATTGGTATTACGCCTTTTCCATACGGAACTGGAAGCAGTGTATGAAGAATACAACAGAGCGCAGGATAATGACGGTCGTTTGGTAAATTATGCCTTAATGGAAGCTCTCTTTCCTAAACATCCAAACGGACAACAAACGACTATCGGGACTTCCGAGCATCTGAAAAGCCCTTCAATGGTTGCTATCCATAAGTATTTTGACACTTATTATGTTCCTAATAATATGGCGGTTGTAATGGTTGGGGATCTTGATTTTGATAAAACTATAAAATTAGTTGATCAGTATTTTGGTTCTTTTAAATATAAGGAATTGCCCATGAAAAAGATGGTGACAGAGGAACCGATGACGAAAATTGTTTCGAGAACGGTAAAGAGCCCTTCTACACCTAGAATGACTATGGCATGGAGAACTGATTCTTATGGAAGCCAGGAAGCAAGATTAGCCGATGTTGTATCGCAAATCTTAAGTAACAGTGGAGACGCAGGATTGATAGATCTTAATATTAACCAGAAACAAAAAACGCTTGGTGCTGCTGCTTATGAATCACCATTCAAAACGTATGGTTATTTCGGATTGGTAGTTACGCCTAAAGATGGACAAAGCTTTGATGAAGCTAAAAAATTATTGCTGGATCAATTGGCTCTTGTGAAAAAAGGAGAGTTCCCGGACTGGATGCTTAAGGCTATCGTGAATGATCAAAAGGTTCAGCGCATGAAAGGATGGGAAACGGCTGATGGATTAGCAACTGAGCTTTATGGTTCTTATATCAAAGGAAGAACCTGGGAGCAGGAACTGGATGAAATCAACCAGTATGAGAAAATCACTAAGGCGGACGTTGTAAAGTTTGCCAACGATTTCTTTAAAGATAATTATGTAGTAGTTTATAAAGAGAAGGGAGTTAATGATAAGCTTGTTCGTGTAGAAAACCCGGGAATTACCCCGATTAAACTGAACAGAGAAGCACAATCTCCTTTCCTTAAAGATATTCTGAACACAAAGGTGTCTGATATTAAACCTGAATTTATTGATTACAAAAAGGCTATTCAGACTTCACAGGTAAAAGATAAAACGATAAGTTTTGTTAAGAATAAGTACAACGATATCGCTCAGGTGAGTTATGTTTTCCCTTTTGGTACGGATAATGACAAAGAACTTTCTCTTGCAGGAACTCTTTTTGAATATTTGGGTACTGATAAATATACCCCGGAACAGCTGAAAGAGGAATTCTATAAATTGGGAATCAGTTATAGCATCAGAACCTCTAATGATCAGATGACCGTTACATTGAGCGGTCTTGAAAGTAATATGAAAAAAGGGGTGGAGCTGATGAACCACTGGATGACCAATGTGAAAGCAGATAAAGCAGTTTATAGTCAGACCGTAAAAACTATCTTAGAGGCAAGAGCCGCAGCGAAGAAAGACAAGGTGAAAATTATGGGAGCTCTGTCGAACTATGCAAAATATGGTAAAGAATCGAGAATGACTGATGTTATTTCTAAAGATCGTCTTGAAAGTATTGATGCCGTAGAATTAATGAAAAAGATTAAGACCTTGAACCAGTATCCTTATCAGGTTCTGGTGTATGGACAGGATCAGTCAGGATTGGAGAAAGCTGTGAAGCCTTTTATTGTTAATGCAAGCCTTCAGCCTGCCAAAGCTAAAGAATATGGAGAACCTGCAACTACCGGAAAGGTATATTTTACCAATTATGATATGGTTCAGATGGAAATGGCAAAAGTGGCAAAAGGAAATCCTGTAAATCTGGGTAATTTTGGTAAGGCAAACGTGTTTAATGAGTACTTTGGAAGAGGATTGTCATCTATTGTTTTCCAGGAGATCAGAGAAAGTAAATCGTTGGCTTATACAGCTTATGTTTCGTATGCTAATGCATCAGAAAAGGGACATGCCAATTATATTACCAACTATATAGGAACTCAATCCAATAAGTTGCCTTTAGCTGTTAATGCTATGAATGAACTAATGGTAGAACTACCTCAGATTCCGGCACAGTTTGAAAATTCAAAAGGTTCTGCATTAAAGCAGATTGCATCAAACAGAATCAACAGAACCAATATTTTCTTTAGTCAATTGGCATTGAAAAAGCTTGGTGTTGATTATGATATCAGAAAAGATGTATATGCTGAAATTCAGGGTCTGAGTTTACCTGCTCTTACAGGATTCTATAATACAGAGGTAAAGCCGGTACAGTATAATACAGCGATTATCGGTAAAAAAGAAAACCTGAATATGCAATCTGTTAACAAAATGGGAGAATTCCAGGAAGTATCTCTTGAAGAGATTTTCGGATACTAATATTGAGGAGATCATGATAAAAAAGTGGAACAGAAATGTTCCACTTTTTTGTTTTGAACAAAGGATGAGTCTGATAGAGAGAGTTCCACGGATTTGTGGAATGTTTCACGTGAAATATGGTGTTATTTAAACACAAAAATCACAAAATTTTCCACAAATGTCCACCATAATCTGTAATGTCTTTAATGGCTGGTTTGCCGAGCACATCAATAGGGGTGGACTTTATCCCATCCGGCTTCCAATATATTTTTATTTCATTTTTACGATTCTATCTCCTGGATAAACAGGTTGATCTCTGCTCTGATTAATAACTCATCACTATTAAAGGTTTCACAGAAGATATGACAGACGTTTTCAAACTGGGAAATGAGTGAGGCTTTGGAGATAATGGTATCATGTACTTTCGGAAGAGCAAAAATTTCAATTTTTTTGATATTGGTGATAAAGCCTATCACTTTGGTATCTGCTTCCGGATTTTCAAAGAAGCTTTGTCCGAGGATAGAAGAACAGGTTTGAGCCAGATTTTCAATTAAACCAGCCTCCACAAATTCATCATTGTGAACAAATATATTGTCTTCTTTTATTTCAAAGGAAGTCATCACTTTTTCTTTGGTCAGCTCCAGAATATAGTCTGCCATCAGCATCGGATCACGATGAGGTAAAAAGTTGTGTATATTGATGATATTGTCTTCCTTTATTTCCATTTTCAGTTATTTTACGGCAGTTTTCATTTGAGATCTTGCAATAATTTCTCCATTCAGTCGGGTAACAATATCTACCAGGGTTACTCCCATTACTTCATTAAGGATTGTTACTTCTGATATCAGCTGATCTCCGGTTTTGGGAAGTATTTCGGCTTCAAAAGACTTAATCGCTCCAATGTATCCTGTCGGGGCATCTTTCCCCAGCAGATAGTATTTATACCCTGTGTGTAAAGCCACACTTTGTGCCTGATGCTCAATCAGACCGGAAGCCTGAAATTGTCCGTCCTGAATAAAAAGATTATCTTCTTTTATTTCAAATCCTGAAATCAGATGACTATCTGAGTATTCTGATAGCTCATGGACCATGACAAAAGGAAAGCGCTGTGGAATTAGGCTTTCTACAAAATCTTGATCAGATGTTGGTAATCTGTTTTCCATTAGCAAACAGTTAATAGAGAACAAGAATAGGCAAATCTTCCACTTTCCGGTACACAAAGAAGTACTTTTTCGCCCTTTTTCAAAGTTCCTGAGTTCATCAGTTCTTCCAATGCGATAAAAATAGATCCGGCTCCGATATTTCCAACGGTAGAAAGGTTGTAGAACCATTTTTCCGTAGGGAAATCCATTCCTTTTTTAGCAAATTCTTCCTTTAACCCGTCTTTAAAGTAACCGGAAGAAATATGGGCTAATACGTGGTCAATTTTAGCTGGATCCAGGTTGTGTTTGTCAAAAGATGCTCTTAAACTTTCAGCTCCTTTTACCAGAATATATTTATCCAGTATTTTGGTATCTTGCTTGATGGCAAAAATAGATTGTCTCAACCATTCATCAGAAGGATAATCTGCCCATGATTTAAGGCTTCCATCTTCCTGCTTTTCACATCCGGCATACATACATGCCTCAATCTCGTGAGCATAAGAATAGAAATCAATGAACTCTATTTTTAAAGAAATTCCATTTTCTCTGGGTTTATTTTCTAAAAGGAAAGAACCTGCTCCGTCAGAAAGCATCCATCTCAGAAACTCTCTTTTGAAGGCGATAATTGGCCTTTCTTCCAATAATTTTAAATTTTCTGCCTCATGATTGAATTTATCTGCGGTCATCCATGAAGACATTCTTTCAGAGCCTGCACAAACTGCATTCTCCTGTACACCGGCTTTTACAGAAAGGAATCCATAGTTCAAGGCATTCATTCCTGAATTGCACAATCCGGTTGCCGTATTAATTTCAATAGATTTTCCGATGTTCAGCTCACCATGTACCATTGAAGCATGGGAAGGTTGAATCTGATCCGGAGAAGTGGTTCCTACTGATAATAATTTCATATCCTCCTTTTTGAAATTTTCGTCAAAAAGGCCTTCAATTGCTTTTGCGGTAAGTTGCGCATTAGTGTGAGTAGGATGTCCCTGTTTGTCTAAAGCGTAATATCTTGTTGTGATTTTATTATTTCTTAAAATAAGTGATCTCGCTTTAGATGGCGCATCATTGATAAGCCCAAGATAAGTCTCCATTTCATCATTCGCTACCGGCTCATTGGGTAAGTATTTTGATGCTTTTGTTATAAATACGTCGTACATTCTATTTAATATTAATTCCTTGTAAATATCTTTTTTGCTTTTGTCTTTTAAACCAAAATATAGGGGTTGTGAGAAGGTGTAAAACTAACACGACAGGTGAGATAATCCATATCGCTGCCATCAAATATACCTTAAAGAATTTTATCAGCAATGGACGTTTCTCTTTTTTCTTTATAATCAGATTAGACCAGACGGTGAAAATTTTATTTCCCACCTTTTCTACACGTACCAAAAATGCCCTGATTTCAATGGCCCCATTTTTAACCAACTCCGGTTGAAGACTATTTAGCTCATTATTTTTTATATGTCTTTCAATAATCTCGCCATACTTTACAGAAACCGGAAATCTCTTCATCAGAAATCCCGGCTGCGGGCAGCATTCCCGACTTTTCTTTTTGGCCCGTTGTCAGCCACCGAAGGATTGTCAGCACGCTGGTATAGTTATCATGCCTGTCTACCAGAGCTATATTGCCTACCAACTGAGCTTTTAAATCCCTCAAATAGACCTTGAGCTTCTCCTGAGATAGCATCCACATATTTCTGGTCCCTGAAATGGTAACTACAGGAGTATCTTTGAGAATATGCTCGGCATAGCCACTTTTTAAAAATGAAATAATAGGAATGGATGGTGTGAGATACCATACCTGATAGCCAAACAGGATGAGGTCATATTTTTTGTTTAAAATTTCCTCTGACGGAGGAAAAATTTCTTTTGGAATCTGAAGGTAAGACTCCGGAAAGGTATTGAAAAAAACATCGCCTGGCCATGGGAAAGGAAAATCTTCCACAAGGCTGATATTATAATAGGTAACATCATATTCTTCCTTTTTTGCTTCAAAAGGACGGGCTATATTTCTTACAATATCCTCCAGTTGGCCAGTTTGAGAATAATATATTACAAGTATGTTTTTTTTCATGGAATTTTTTTAGTGTTTACAAAAATATGTTTTTCATATGTATTATTTGGTTTTAAATACTTTTACATATTCTGAACCTGATTTTAATAGATAATTTTCATTTTCAAATGTGGTATTTTTTGTATTCATAAAAATGATGGTTTCCGGGAGTTTTTCGATACCATTTATATTAAAATGATCATCTGAAACCAGGAGTATATCTATGTTTTTGTTCACTTCATCAAGATGTGTGATATAATGTATTTTTCTTTTTTTAACCAGATAGCTGTGGGCAGCCGTTTCTCTTTTGTCATCATCTCTGATCCAGGAGAAAATTTTTCGACTCGCTTGGTTTAATGTTAATAATGCATCTTTCTGTCCGAAATCATCCGCGATATGAAGGATAGTAGCGTCAGTAGGGATGTGTTTATTAAGCTCAAAATAAGCAGATTTATTGTGGTTAAAATCGTTTTTTACGTCTTGCACTACTTCACTGTCTTTATACAGGTAGCTCAGGAACAATTTCTTTCTGAAATAATTTTCGTCTTCAAGCTCAGTTCTTAATGCTGCAAATTTTTCTCTGAAATAGGCATTGATCTTTTTTGTTCTTTCTGAATAATTCTTTCCGAAGCTGAGATCGTCTTTTGAAATTCTGTCGCCCACTTTTACGGTAATACTCCCGTCGTAGATGATAAAATCACCTTTCGGAAGAACTTCTGAATTTCCATGAATATACATCGGAAGAATATCCAGTCCAAACTGTTCGGCAATATAAAAAGCTCCTTTATGAAATCTTTTGACATCATTGGTATATGAACGTTCCGCTTCGGGGAAGACAACGAGAGAATATCCCTGTTCTATTTTTTCTTTCAGTTGTTCCATGCCGTTTTCAATGCCCTGGGAAACGGGATAGAAACCTAATGCCCTTACAATCTTTCCAAATACCGGAGACTGATATACCCAGTCATTAACCAGGTAGATAATTTTATGGGTGGCCATGGCAATTGCCAATGTATCCAGGAAGGAAGTGTGGTTGGCAATAATTACGGCAGGTTTGCTGAAATCTTCTGCCGGGTTTTTAATGACTCTTTTCTTTACAAATGGATTGGAATATAAAACTGATGTTAAAAATTTAGCCATAATCAGCTTGATAAAATCCAATGTTTTTCCCTTTGAATTTTTAACAAAAAAACTTCCGAAAAGTGAAAATATAAAACCACCCAATCCATAATAAAGGAACGATATTACCGAGTGTAAAAACAGTCTGAAAGTAATGGGTGAAAGCCCTTTTTTCGCTCTGTTTGTAATCAATAGCCTGAACCAGAAAGGATATAAGGTTGAGGTAATGATGATTACTGAGAACATACCGATGAGTGCAACCAGTGCCAGAGAGTGCAATGCTGGATGTTTGGCAAAAATAAGTGAACCAATTGATAATATGGTGGTAAATACGGCAAGAATGATGGATGTTCTGTACGTAGGTAATTCATTCTTCCCTTTGGTATGTTCCTTTTGCATTGCCTGGGTAAGAAATATACTGAAATCATCTCCTACACCAAAAACAAGCGTACAGACTACGGTACTAAAAATATTTAATTCCAACCCCAGAAAATAAAGAATTCCGGCTGTTACCACTCCTGTGAGAACGATAGGGAACATAGTGAGGACGGTTAATTCAAAATTTCTGAAGAAGACAATAATCGTTAATACGATGGCGAGTAAGGAATAATTGATAAGGGTATTAAAGTCTCTTTTTAGCAAGCCCAGGAAATTTTCATTCATCTGCTGCCTGTCGATGGCAAGAGCGTCATGCTTTTTTTCAATGTCTTTGATAAAGGCGTCTCTTTTCCCTTCGTTCACTTTTACGACATTGGACACCGTGTAAAATCCGTTTTCATTATTTAAAAATTCTGAAACCTGTAGTGCTTTTACTTTTTGATAATCTTTGAGCTTCAGGGTAGAGTAGTTTTTATGTACTATTTCATTGAAATTATCAAATGCAGAACTGTTAAATCCAAACTTATTTCCGTTGCTTATCAAAGCAGAAATAGTCTGATCTTTCTTGTTGCTCCAGAAAGTTTCCCATTCTTTAATTTTCTCCTGTTGATCTTTTTCTGAGAGAATCACATTTCCGATGGAGTTATAGCTTAGAATTTTGCCGTCTTTCTTCTCTTTTTCCAGGAAGCTGCTCAATTCAGAATTCCTGGTCAGGGCTTCCTCTTCCGAATTTCCATACGAGATGGTGTAAATGGATTTCGAAGTAATGTCTGAAAGCTTTTGCAGCTTGCTTTCACTGATTTTTAATTCTTTTGGAATATAATTCAGATCACCGATATCTTCATTGAATCCTACATGTCTGAATCCGAACAGGCAGGCAATGATAATCACAGAACAACCAATAATTAAAGGTTTATTTTTTTCATAGGGATAAGCGCCTATTTTATCAATAAAATTAGTATTGAGATGTTCTCCTTTTTCTTTTGGTTGATAGAGCTGAGGAACAATGATTAAAGCGGTAATGGAAGATAAAATGACGGTAATTGCAGCAAAAAGCCCAAGATCTTTGAGTGCTTCCGACCGTACAAAAACAAGGCATAAAAATGATACTGCGGTGGTAGCACTACTTAAGACAATGGGTTGGGTGATTTCTTTGTAGAGCTCTTCAATATTATTGTTATGCTTATAATGGGTAAGGATATGCAGGGCATAATCTATCGTTATTCCAATGAGGATAGCACCTACACTTAAAGAAATTGCAGATATTTTATCCTTAATAAAGTACAAAACGAGCAGAGCCAGCAACACTGAAAATACAGTGGGCAGGAAAACAATAATCGGGGTGAAAAAGTTTCTGAAATAGTAGATCAGAAGGATGAGCAGGACTGTCATGGAAATCACTACTGTATTCTGGATGTCTTTTTTAATTTGCTTTGCATTGGCCACAGCAATAACCGGGGAACCAAAATAACTGATTTCTGTTTTGCCTTTAAACTCACTATTCAACTGATCTTTAATGCTATTCAGCTGATCAACGAATACTTCGTTGGCTTTAGTGTCATTGCTTTTATTTTTAGGATCAATAAAAAGCAAAAGATTTTTTCCGTCTTTCGTTACAATATAGCTGTCTTCAAGTTTGAAGTCTTTGCTGATATTGAGTGCATTTAATTTTTTTATTCCCAAAAACGTAATCCCCAAAGGATCCTTTTTGATGAATTGCTTTGTAACCAGACTGGCAGGAGATACCAGTGACCGGTAGTTATTCTCTACCTGCTTTGCAATACTGTCTTTCTGCAGCTTTCGTCCGATTTCCAGATAATCGCTCTTGTCGAGGAAAAGAGGAAGATTCTGACTTACAAAATCGAAAGTCTCGGAAATTTCATTATCATTTACCTTCCCTTGAACCGAACCAATATAAGGTTGCAACGGCTCTATTTTCTGTAAAAATGTATCTGCTGTTTCCGAAAGCTGAAAACTGTCTTCTTTAGAGGTTTTCTCTATAATTACGATAATCTTGTCCGAAAAATTAAGCTGCTTAAGAACTTTAGCGGTAAGGTCAGATTTTTCATTTTTTGGGATGATCTGATTAATGTCTTCTTCAAAATTTATTTTTGAAGCAAAGAAAATACACAAAATAGCAATCCCTAGCGCTGTAAGCACAGAGATGATTTTGTTTTTTGAAATCAGATAATATAAAAATATAAAAAAGCGATGCATTGCATGTAAATCAAGTCTGCAAATTTAAATTTTTAAGAATTAGTTCAAAATATATGAACAATAAGTTTTGGCTGAAAATCAATAAAATATTCTAGGCAGAATGAAAAAAAACTCTACTTTTGCAAATGTTCCCTTTTGTTAAAATGTATTTTAAACCACTATTATTATTAAAAAAATAAGAATCTGTTTTAGATATGTTGATAAAAAATGATGAAAAAATAAACGGATTTCTATTTGTCATAGTACTTCCGCTTTTGTTATTTGCCATGTCCTATTACGGATTTGAATCTTCGTATGTAAGGTTAAAATCTATGGAGAAGGCTCCGGACTTTATGTTTACATCCGTGTATGCTTACCGGGTGATTCCCAATTATCTGAGTGTACATGTTACCGAGGTGGTCACTTTCATTGTGAATAATCATCTTCCATTTCTCAAAAGCTTTCTTTTAAAGCAGGGAACTTTATTTTATCATAGTATTTTTCTCATCAACAGTTTCTTTTTTGTTCTGTCTTCAATTGTTTTACATTTGATTTTTACCCTGAAGCAGAATGGAGTTCTTTTGTCATCAAATATCAGAAGAATCATACATCTGTTAGCCATATTTTTTCTAGTGATTGTTCAATATGTTCCCACCAATTGCGATTCTATTGCGATCTTTTTTTATCTTTTTGGGATATGGCTCACCCTGAAATATATGCAAGGACGAAAAATTACAGATCTTCTTCTTTTATGCGCAGTGATCTTCATTTCTACGCTTACAAGAGAGACGGCATGTCTTAATATTTCTTTTTTCGCGGCTGTAGGTATTGATTTTAAAAACTTAAACAGAAAGATTTTACTTTTGTTAAAGAGCTCCTGCTTTTGGTAATTTCTTTTATTGTACCTTATGCCGGGCTTAGAATGATGATTCATCAGGATGTATCTTTTGTGGAAGGAATTTATTTTCTGGATAACTTCAGGAGTCCTTTTAATCTGAGCGGTCTTTTGTTTGGGGTAATAAGCATGTATTTTAGCTACGTTCTGTGTAATGAAGAAGGAAAAATACTAATCAGAAAATATCTGTTTTTTGCTATGCCGTATCTGGTGATGATTGCCATGGTAGGGCTTTTCTGGGAGGTCAGGTTATTTATTCCTCTGATACTTACCGGATTTATATTTGCCTCATATCAATTTAAAAACACTATATCCGTCTAATGAGTTTATTGCATCCTTATTACATCATTGCAATTATTTATATGCTGATTTTCAGTTTTCACGAAGTGTATTCTGGAAAATGGAATAAAACTGCACTTTATATTCTGGCAGGATATCTTGTTATTCTGGCGGGATTTCGTGATGATGTGGGCCCGGATTATGGAAGTTATGTAGGAATTTATGTGTATTCCGATACAAAAGATTATCTGAGTATTTTTCTGGCTGCACTTTCTATTAAAGGACCTCAGGTTGTGGAGCTAGAGTGGCTCTACGTCCTGATCAATAAAATTCTGATCAATATTTTCGATGCTCCTTTTTACATGCTGACGTTTGTTATTGCGGCATTGGTAACATTTTTTAAAACCAAGTTCGTTGAAGAAAATACCCATTATCCTTTTACCTTTTTATTATTTGTCTTTATTCCCGGCTTTTTCATTGGTGAAAGTGGGCAGATCAGACAAAATTTAGGATGTTTCATGGCGTATTGGGCTATACGATATATCAAAGAAAGAAATTTATGGATGTATCTCTTATGGATTTATCTGGCGGCAGGAATCCATAACGTTTGTTATCTGATGCTTCCTATGTATTGGATTGCCCGCGTTCCATTGAATAAAATGTGGATGCTTCTGTTCATTCTTACCTCGATATTCCTTTCGCCTTTTGAAGTGTACAGATATTTTGGGGATATTTTGGGAAGTGTAGCTTCTGGAAGTACGTTGGTGGATGGTTTCAACGGTTATCTGGACGAAACTGTACAGCGATTAAACGGAGGATTTGGTATTCCGGAGGCAATGCTGGCCATTTGTACAGCGTTCCTGTTTATTTTTGATACCAAAATGAAAGAGAAATATCCTTACTACGAATACCATCGGAACTATACGGTAATCGGAATCTGTTTCTATTTTATATTTAGAAATAATCCGATCTTTTCGTCAAGATTAACAGGAGCTTTCCTGGCATTTTCTTATATATTAATTCCAAATACAATGTTTGTGGTTTCCAGAGGAATGAAAGCTGCAATACACAGTTTTATCATCGCCTTGGTCATCTTCAACTTTGTGGTATTCTCTGTTTTCAAGAATATTACGGCAGGTAGATTTACCATAGATCTGTATCATAACCATATTCTTCCGTAAAAGGTCTTTATATTTTATCATTTATGGCTGAACAGAAAAACAGAATTTTAGTTTTAGACGGTTTAAGAGGACTTGCAATCCTGTTGGTTTTTCTTTTCCATGGATATTATATCTGGGGAAAGAATTATCCTTTCGGAGATTTGTACAAAGACAATATTCTGGTGAAATATGGAGATCTGGGTGTTCAGCTCTTTTTTCTTATCTCTGGTTTTGTTATTCTGATGTCGATGGAAAAAACTCCTGGTTTCATTCAGTTTATCAAAAACAGATGGGTAAGGCTCTTTCCCAGTATGCTGATCTGTTCTTTAATTATCTATTGTACTGCCGGATTCTTTTCGGAAAGACCATTGGGTATTCCGGAACTTAAGTCTTTACTTCCGGGAATTTTATTCGTGGATGAAGGTTTACTGGAGCGTATTTTTAAGACCGATTTTCCCGTGCTGGAGTCTTCATTCTGGTCCTTATATATTGAAGTAAAGTTTTACGTCATCTTTGGAGCGCTTTATTATCTGTTTAAAAGAAATCTGGCTCTGTTGGGCATTTTTATCATTTACCTGGTAGCGGTAACGTTTCAGATCATGGAGTTTCATCATGTACTTCCTTTAGGATTACTTAAGTTTAAGGCTTATGTCGGGAACTTTGTCTATTTTGGATGGTTTGTCTCCGGAGCATTGATATATATCTATTATAAAGAAAGAGATAAAAGATATCTTTATGCTTTTGTTGTGGCAACGATATGTGCTATGTTTTATATGTACAAGCTTCAGGATATGACCCGGAATATTTATCTTATCCTATTGGTTCTTATTTTTGTGGGAGCACTATTTTCGGAAAAGATGGAGCGTTTCTTTTCAATGAGGCTGTTTACTTTTGTTGGTTTCGTGAGCTATCCGATTTATTTGCTGCATGAAAATATGATGATTTCATGGATGGTCAAAATTAATCAGCATATTTCGGTTCCTTACTGTCTTTTGCCTGTTATCTCTTTTTCACTTGTCATTCCTGTGGCATATGTTGTTGCAAAGTATCTTGAACCTCCGATTCAGAAGAAATTAAAATCAATACTTAAAAATATAAAATAAGAAACGGTGCCCTGACCGTTTTTTTTGTGTCCGTTGGTTGAGTTGTTTATCGGTTTGGAGAGTGAATTTCTTACAGAGAGATCTGATCATTATATCCTGTTTTATTTCTTTGGTGTATTTTTTGATTTCATGATTTTTAATTAAATATTTTTTATTAATAAATAAATTATGTTGAATTATTTATCATTTAAATGATTTTATGTGATTTCTGATTATAAAGTAAATGACTTTTTTATATCAAAAGTATGGGGTGTACTTATGTTTATTTAAAATCAGTGACATGAAAAAATCAGCAGTAAGAATCTTAGCGGCAGCGACTTGCCTTGTATTGATGTGTAATACCTCCATCAATGGGATGGAAGTAAAGAAAAGGAAAATCCGGATCAATAAAACTCAAAAATCGTATCATGATACCATAGCGGAAACATCGGGTAAGAAACTCGTAAAGCTGTACTATGATGATGGTAGAGATTGGACAAAAGCGCCCAATAGTTACCTTTTTGATCCAAACCAGAATAATGAAGGGTTGTATATTCCTGTAAAGAAAGCCTACGCCATGTGGCAACAGGATAAAATTCTAGGTGGATCGGGAATTCCGGGTGGATCAGTTACAGCCGATGTCCTTTGGGAGGACAATCCCGGATTGATAAAATCAGGAGCGGGTTACCTTCTTGAAATTTTGGATACAGGCGAAAATGCCAGGATAAAAGTTCCCATCAATAAAACGAAAGAGGGAAATGCCGTTGTTGCATTAAAAATTAATGGCGAAATCTTTTGGTCATGGCATATCTGGGTCACAGACACTCCTGAAAACGGCTCCTCCTATAAAAGTTTCAGCAAAGTGTCAAGACAAAGAAACAACGGAACGGTAGAATTGATTCCTGATGCTGAATGGAAATGGATGGATAGAAATCTGGGAGCTATCGGAAATACCATTACCGGAACAGAATGGAATAAAAACGGAGGCGTATTATATCAATGGGGGAGAAAAGATCCTATTCCGCCTCTTGCTTTGAAAGGAAATGATTTTTACGAAGTTTCAGGATCAATAGGAAGAGTAAGGCACAGAGACGCTAAAAATTTTACCGGAGCCACAAGAATTGATGATCTGAGGAAATTTGTTCTGTTATCAAAAGCTGAAGTAGGAGGAAATATCAGACTTTCCATTAAAAATCCATTAAGTCTTATCTACGTTAACAAAGATGATAATTCCGGACCGGCTTACTACAGCAATAACACCTCTTTAATGGTAAACTGGTTTGGGAAATCTGCATCTATCCCCGATGCGCAGCTTTCTGAATTGAATTTATGGTCAGATAACTCACAGGGAAAGGTAAATTCCAATTATAAGGATGACAGTGGCGCACAGCCCTACAGAGATAAATCATCTTATGATCCTTGTCCTAACGGATGGAGAGTGCCGTCGGTACTCGTAGCAAATCTGGCTTCTCAAACCTATATAGATGATGTGAGGGTTGATTTTTCACCATTTGGAGTGAGAACAAATATGGGGAAGAATACTTTTGAAGGCAATAAATTTCACGTAATAAGGCCAACAGACTCCGGTACTCCCGATTATATGAAAGGCTTTAGAGTATATGCCAATACAGGGTTTGATTTATCCAATGTAAATGGCTTTAATATGGGTGTTTTTCCCGGAACAGGGCAGATTGGCCTCACCGTTCACCTGGGACAGTATACAGATCAACACCATACCGGATTGTGGACGGCCACTATGGCAAGGCAGTTTGATAATACTCCGGTAGTTGGTGCCCGGGCACTTTTTATGGTTCCTGATAAAGATCAACCCGATATCCCGGACACAGCTTTTCCTAATGTAAAAGGAAGATACTGGTATATGCCGCTGGCAGCCGGAGAAACATCAGGAGCAAATGCGTGCAGATGCTTAAAAGATCCTTTATATGTAGTGGATAACTACGATTTTCCAACAGAATATGTACCTGCTGCTACTGAATTTAAAGAAGGAATAAATAACCCGAATACCTATCAGATTGTAAAAAGTCCAGCTGCCACTAGCCTTGAAATTCCGGTAAGTAAAGCATTTTCAGTGCAAAGCGGAATTTTGAATAATAAAGATATTCTTTCCCCCTCAAGCTTCAATAATTTAAAAGCGAATATACTTTGGACAACAAATACCAGCTTAATCAGCAAGGTAATAATTCCTAACGGATCTCCGGGTTCATTGTCCGGAATTTCAAATACTAAAATTGTGGTTACTATCAATCCCAATCAAAGTGGAAACGCTGTGGTGACTTTACATAACGGAAGTATAACAGATCCTGTCTACTGGAGCTGGCACATTTGGGTGACGGATACCCCTGTCGCTTCCAATTTCTACGCCACGGAATTACCCAATACCGCAGTCATCAATTATGTAAATTACGTTGATAAAGGTTCGGCTCCATTACAAACAGAATTCATGGACAGAAATTTAGGAGCAACAGATGCATTTCCCATTGCGGCTAATCCGTTAACCCCTACTGCAGCTGAGCTGGCAAAAATACGGGCCTCTACAGGATTGCATTATCAATGGGGCAGAAAAGATCCGATACCGACTTTTCAGTATGCCGATAACAGAGGTTCATTTAATATATTTTTAGGAACAGCCGCTGCAGATGGAACGATCGCGTATACGACCTTAACTCCGGCAGTTTATAATAATATGGCAGATAGTTATATTGTGCCGTTCGCTACCTATACAAATGCTGCGAATGCCAATGTTTCAGCCAAAGATAAAATAGCAGATAAAATTTCAAAAGTTTTAGCTTATTCAGTGAGAAATCCACTCGTTTATATGATTCCAACCACTTTTGCGGTGTTCAATAGTGCAACTCCCAATTATACCAACGGAACAGATTGGCTGGCAGATGAGCCTAACCTGGCGCCCGAAAGATGGGGGAGGGCAACAAAAAAATCTCCTTTTGACCCATGTCCTGACGGATGGAGAATTCCTGATCTTACGGGAACTTCTATCACAGCCAATCAGGATTTCGGCATTTCTCCATGGTATAAAAAAGGTAAAAATGTAGGTACGCCATATAGTGTAGCTGCAGATTATTTGGGAACAAGAGTAAGGAACCCAAGTACAACTTCAACGATTGGCTATACCTTTAACGATCAATCTTACTCAGTCGGAAATTATCCGAATTCAGGATCAAGAGGATTCAGAAGTGTTACTGCAAATCAAAATGCAGCCGGGAGCTATAATGTCATTAATTTTCAATATCCCGGAATATGGACCGGAGCATTACTCTCAAATTATATTGGGCGACCTGTCAGTGTTCTTTGGGATGCTGCTTCTTCAGCGAATCGTATGATTGCTTTTTCTGACAATAATGATCCTTATTTCGGAATGAACTGTAGATGTGTAAAGGTGAAAGTGGATGCCGGAGGAAATGAGCTGGGGCCTGTTCCAAAAGATCAGATCAGAACATTGTCTTTGTCAAAGCAGATACCCCAAGAATTAATTACCGGAAATTAAGGGTCAGATGAGATAGAAAACTGAAATTGAATATGCCGGTTCTGTAAAGAGCCGGCTTTATAATGCCGTTTGCTGCCTTAAAAATGTTATTTGTAGCAAGGCAAGGATTAATCTTATTAAAAATATGAAATATATGCCTTTGGATAATCGTAAATTCATAATTTTAGCACTTGTAAAAAATGAGAAAAATTATAAGCTGCCGTTTTCTTTTTTCCTTTTTTCCAAATTTTAAAAATACACTATGAGGTTCGAAAAATTTGTGCAATACTTTAATATTAAGATCTTTATTTATTTTCTTACAGCTGTTACGGCAATTTATACTCTGGCGTTTACATTGGCATTCAATCTTAAAGATGACGGGTATATCCTGGCAGATTGGTTGATTAATTATGAAGATGGTGGTTTTAAAAGAAGAGGATTGTCCGGAAGTTTCTTTTTTATTATTCAGGATCTTACAGGACTCAGTCTTAATTATATTGTATATTTTTTTCAGTTTATGATTATTTCCCTGTTCTTCTGGTGCTATACAAAACTGATCAGCTATAAAATAACAGATCTTCTTTATCTGTCTCTCCTGTTGTCGTCAATAGGATTTGTAGGACTTTTAAATACAGTCACCTATGTTGGGAAGAAAGAATTTATTGTATTTCTTTTGTTTACCTACTTCGTATACCTTTTAGATCAGGATAAACTTTCAAAATATAAAGAATATGTTCTATGTGTACTGCTTTTTATAAGTACATTTTTACATGAAGTTACCCTTTTCTATATTCCTTATTTTGCGATCGCATTGTATGTAAAAAGTGGTAAACTCGAAATTAAAAGATATATTAAATTCTTTCTTGCAGTACTCATTCCTGCTGTGGCTATCATGATATTCGGGAAGAATGTGAATGAAGGGATGTCACTGGAAATTCTCAATAAAAGAGGGGTGCATCCTACTTATGGAATCTTTTACTGGAATATTGATGAAAGACAATATATTAAAGAACATCTCAACGAGTATATGCTCTATTTTATCAGTTTAGGAATAAGCGTCTTTCATATCGGCTATTATTTAAAATATCTAAATGGCCGAAAGATTTTATATATTTTATTAATAGGAGCTTTCCTGTTTTCATTTCCATTATTTTATCTTGCAATAGACTGGGGGAGATGGATGTACATTCATATGATGCTGATCATTATACTTTTTGCTCTGATGCTTAAAAAAGGTGACTCCATATATGCTTACGAATCTATAGTTGTGAACAGGAAATTCTATATGGTAATGGCTATAATACTCCTGTCATTGCTGTATAGAGTGGAGATGTCCGGCAAAGGTTTCACCTTCGAGGGAATACTCTACAGACTGTTTGTTGCACCCCTGCAATTGTTAAATAAAATGTGATTTCAAAAAGTATATAATAAAAAAGCTTTACTTTTGCAAAAAATTTTTTTTAGAATGTCGAAAAATTTAGTAATCGTAGAGTCCCCGGCAAAGGCAAAAACTATTCAGAAATATTTAGGTAAAGATTTCGAAGTGAAATCCAGTTTCGGTCATATCCGGGATTTACCTAAAAAAGGAATGGGTATAGACCTTGCCACATTTAGTCCTGATTACGAAGTTTCAGCAGACAAGAAGAAATTGGTGACAGAATTGAAAGCTGCTGTTAAAAAAGCCGAAATGGTATGGCTGGCTTCCGATGAGGACCGCGAGGGAGAAGCTATTGCATGGCACTTAGCAGATGAATTGAAGCTGAAGCCTGAAAACAGAAAGAGGATTGTCTTCCATGAGATTACTAAAAATGCCATTCTAAAAGCAATTGAAAATCCAAGAGATATTGATCAGAATTTAGTAAATGCCCAGCAGGCAAGAAGAGTTCTGGATAGAATCGTAGGTTTTGAAATGTCTCCTGTTTTATGGAAAAAAGTAAAACCGGGATTATCTGCAGGAAGAGTACAGTCTGTAGCCGTACGATTAATCGTCGAAAGAGAAAAGGAAATCCGTGAGTTTACTCCAAAAGCAAGCTTTAAACTGGATGGAATCTTCTTAAATAAAACAGAACAGGAAATCTCCGCAAAGCTTAAAAAAGATTTTGAAAAGGAAGAAGACGCAGAAAAATTCCTTGAGCAGGCAAAGACAACAGAATTTAAAGTTCTGAATGTTGAAACAAAGCCAGGTACACGTTCCGCATCTGCACCTTTTACCACTTCTACATTGCAGCAGGAAGCTTCGTCAAGACTTGGTTATAATGTGACCAACACCATGCGTCTGGCACAAAGACTTTATGAGGAAGGATTTATTACCTACATGAGAACAGACTCGGTAAACCTTTCTCAGGAAGCTATCGAAGGGGCAAAAAAACAAATTATATCAGAATATGGAGCAGAATATTCTTCTCCAAGAAATTATACGACCAAATCAGCTTCAGCACAGGAAGCTCACGAAGCGATCCGTCCTACGGATTTTGGAGTGAAAAGCATTGGTGATGCTCAGTTGAACAAATTATATCAGCTGATATACAGAAGAACGCTGGCTTCTCAGATGGCTAATGCTAAAATTGAAAAAACAGTTATTGAAATTGGTAACCCTTCATTGCCTCACCATTTTGAAGCGCAGGGAGAAGTAATCATCTTTGACGGTTTCTTAAAAGCTTATGGTATCGTGAAAACGGAAGAAGACGATGAAGAAAACAACGAAAAATTATTACCAAAAGTAAAGGTTGGAGAGGTATTAAGCTATAAAACGATTACGGCTACTGAGAAATTTACAAGACCAAGTGCAAGATACACTGAAGCAGGTTTAGTAAGAAAGCTGGAAGAACTGGGAATCGGTCGACCTTCTACTTACGCTCCTACCATCCAGACCATTCAAAACAGAGAATATGTAGACAAACGAGAGATTGAACCACACACCCGTGAAGTCGTTAAAATGTCTCTGGTTAAAGATCAAATCAAAAAAATAGTTCTTGACGAAAAATTCGGAGGGGATAAAAATAAATTCGTTCCTACCGATATCGGTGAAGTGGTGAATGACTTCTTAACCGATAACTTCAGGGAAATTCTTGATTATGGTTTCACGGCAAGAGTAGAAGAAAGTTTCGATGAAATTGCAAGCGGAGACCAGAAATGGAAAGAAATGATGACGAACTTTTACTCCAAATTCCACCCAAGAATTGAAGATGTAGAAGAAAATGCTGACCGTGCAACAGGAGACAGACTTTTAGGGGTAGATCCAAAAACCGGTAAAAATGTACATGCCAGAATCGGAAGATTTGGAGCAATGATCCAGATCGGAGAGACTGATGATGAAGAAAAACCAATTTTTGCATCATTAATGGCGGGACAAAATATTGCCACCATCACTTTTGAAGAGGCACTGGAATTATTTAAATTACCTTTTGACCTTAATGAATTTGAAGGACAGGCTGTTTCTGTAGGAGTTGGAAGATTCGGACCTTATGTGAAATGGGGAGAAACTTTTATCAGTATCCCGAAAGGAGAAGATCCACTTTCTGTTGATCAGAACCGTGCAGAGGAAATCATCAATGAGAAGAAGAAGGCAGATGCTCCTATCGCAATGTATAAAGGAGAACCCGTAACTAAAGGTTCAGGAAGGTTCGGACCATTTATCAAATACAGAGATATTTTCGTCAACGTTCCGAAAAAATATGATTTTGAAAACCTTTCTCAAAGCGATATCAACGAACTGATTGATGCTAAATTGGAGAAAGAGGCCAACAGGTATATCCAGCAATGGGAAAAGGAGAAGATATCCATTGAAAATGGAAGATGGGGACCTTTCGTAAAATTTGGAAAAGCAATGTTTAAAATTCCAAAGAAAAAAGACGATACGAAATATGATGCAGAAGAATTAAAAGGTGTTTCTCTGGAAGAAGTGAAAAAATGGATTACTGACCAGGATAAAAATGCTTTTGCCGAGAAGAAAAAACCAGCGGCAAAAAAGACTGCCGCAGCTAAGAAAACGACAACAGCCAAGAAACCTGCTGCTAAAAAAAAGTAATAGTAAAATAACAATAAATAGCCGTTAACAAATAATGTTGACGGCTTTTTTTATGAATAAAAAGTATTTCAGCCTGCCAACTTGCTGTGGTTTTTTTGTATGTTTGTTAGATTAAGAGAATAACAAATTAGCACATTAAGTAAAATATGGATTTTGAAGACTTTATCATTTCACCAAGAAATTTCAAAACGGAAAGCTGGCAGATTGGAAGTCGCATTACGAAGGATATAAAGGAAGACAGTATTGTTCTTTTGTTTGTATCCGACTACAGAGGGGCAAATGGAGATGCAGAAGTACAGGATTTTACTGCAGTACGAAAAGAGTTTTATAAACTTTCACAACTTGATTTTGAGATTCCTGTAGTAGATCTTGGGGATCTGGTTTCCGGAAAAACGGTTCAGGATACTCATTATATTCTCCAGGAAGTTTTATCGGCATGTCATTACAAAAGAGCACTTCCTGTTATTATAGGAGGCTCCAATGATTTCGCATTTTCCTTATTTTCTACCTTAAATTTTCATCAGAAAAATATCAATTATACGCAAATCAGTAATATCATTTCGCTTAAACAGGGAGAAGACATTAATGAGTATACTTTTTTAAGCAAAATTTTCGGAGCAAAGAATTTTTCCATTAAAAACTACCATCATCTGGGATATCAGAAACATTTAAATGAAATGGATTCTGTAAGATTGATCAAAGAAGTAGAATTTGATATTATCCGCCTTGCTGAAATGATGAATTCCACAGAAAGAACAGAGCCTTTTTTCCGGAAAGCGGATTTGGTGACTGTAAACTGTGATGCTATTGAAAGCTTTAGTGAACCTTTTTCCATGAATCCGCAAGTTAACGGCTTAAACAGAAGGGAGGTTTGTGCTTATATGAAGGAAATTGGACTAAGTGAAAACCTGAAGACAGTGGGTATTTTCAATTATAATATTTACTCAGAAAATAAATTAAATCATCAGCTTTTAGCACAGATGCTGTGGTATCTTATTGAAGGAATCAATATTCAGAGATCACATCCGAGAGAAAGACACTACGAGTTGTTTTATGTTCTTATTGATGACAGACAATATGCTTTCAAACGTGATACTTTTAGTAATTTATGGTATTTTGGAGAAGATGAAAATATAGAAAATTGTATTCCGTGTTCCAGAAAAGATTTTGATGAAGCTAAAAAAGGCTGGCTGAATGCACGATTGACGAAAATTTAATGTATGACAAACGTTCCCTCAAAAGTTTCCATCATCGTTCCTGTTTATAATGTCGAAAATTATTTGACAAAATGCCTTGATTCCTTGGTTCGTCAAAGCCTTCAGGACATAGAAATAATAGTGGTGAATGACGGAAGTAAAGACAGATCCCAGGAAATTATTGAGGAATACGCTCAGAAATATCCTGCAAAAATAAAGGTTTTTACTAAAGAAAACGGAGGGTTAAGTGATGCCAGAAACTTTGGAATAGATCAGGCTTCAGGAGAATACATCGGGTTTGTAGACAGTGATGATTATGTGACAGAGGCCATGTTTGAGGATATGTTTCGTCTCGCGGAAAAGCACAAGGCCAAAATGGTTATTGCCAATATTCAGAAAGTAGACGAGAACGGAAAGGTAACTCAAAAGCTTACTCAGATTCCTCATATGCCGGAAGTTATTGAACTGGATGACCACTTTTCGGTGTTCGCAGATCTCAGTTATTTTGCCTGTAACAAACTGTTCAGAAAAGACCTCTTTGAGCGGAAAAGATTTAAAAAGGGAGTCCATTTTGAAGATATTCAGCTCATTCCTCAGCTTTTATTGGAGTGTGATAGAATTGCCCAGACCCAGAAATTTCATTATCAGTATCTTGAGCGAAGCGATTCCATTACAAAAACTCATACAGAAAAAGGATTAGATATTCTGAAAGCAGTAGCTGATGTGGAAAAGGTTTTTGGCAGGTCAAAATATGCTCATCAACAAAAAGAACTGAAAAATTTCCAGATTTTTGAAGGCGTTTATTCATTTTTAGCCTATCTGGCATTTGTGAAAAACGAAACAACTTTTTTCACAATGGCTGATCAATTGGATCTTTTCATGAAAGACAGACAAATAAAAATTCAAGATATATTGGCTTATAGTCGTTTTGGTAAAAATTATCTTTTATATTTGCCTCTGAAAAAAAAGATTTTTTATCTGTTATTTTTTGCAGGCCAGAAAAAGCTGATAAAAAAATTGATGTAAACACAAATGTAAGTACTATTGTTTCGAAGATTAAAACATATGATGCTTCTAAAGAGCCGGATGGTAAGTTTTTTTTATGAAACATACATGAGTACTGGATAAGAAAAAGAATGAAAAATTTTGAATTGTTCTTAAGCGAATCGGGAATCTCTATTTTCTACGTGAAAATAGGGTTAGGCTTCCTGTTTTCCTTTCTGATAACTTTTTTCTCTATTCCTACCATTGTAAAGATCTCAAGAAGAAAGAATCTTATGGATGAACCGGGAATAAGAAGTTCCCATCTTAGAAAAATTCCAAACCTTGGAGGAATTGCCATATTTTATTCCATCGGGATATGTGCCTCAATATTTGCATACGAGCTTTTTGATCTCTATAAATTTTTGTTTGCGTCATTAATTATCCTTCTCTATGTAGGAGTCATGGATGATATTGTAGTGATGAGGGCATACAAGAAACTTGTAGCACAGATTATTGTGTCATCACTGGTTGTTATCGGCTCCGATATCAGAATCAGAAATTTATTCGGAATATTCGGAGTGTTTGAACTGGAGTATTTTGTAAGTGTTGTTTTCAGTGTCATAACATTTATTATTCTTATCAACGCTTTCAATCTTATAGATGGTATTGATGGCCTGGCAGGAGGATATTCCATAATTTGCAGTACCCTGTTTGGAATAAGTTATTACAGGTTGGGGGAATATAATTACCCGCTGGTCGTACTTTCAGTAGTCATTGTGGGAACAGTACTGGCGTTCCTCTACTATAATCTGTCTCATTACCGGAATACTAAAATATTTATGGGAGATACGGGGTCTATGCTTCTGGGCTTTTTGCTGGCATTTACCTCTATTTGTTTTATTGATATTTTTATCGATAAAAAGATACCGGGAGTTCCAAAATATCACTTACAATCAGCACCGGTAGTCGCTGTAGCGATTCTTATTTTGCCTATCGTAGATACACTGAATGTAATTTTTGTTAGATTGTATAACAAAAAATCTCCTTTTGATGCAGATAAGAATCACATTCACCACAAACTTTTGAAACTTGATCTCACACACAGAAGATCCACATTTTATATTATCGTTTATTATTTAATGATTGTTGGGGTTGCTTATTATTTAAGGCATATCAATGTCAATCTTCTGTTGGTCGTTATTATTGTATTGGGCTTTTTCGGGGCTTACCTCCCGGATTTGGTATATCGATTAAGAAATAACAAAAATTAACAATTAAATATTACTTTTGTAAACAATACTATTCAAATATGATGAAGAACTTTAAGTATTTATTTTTAATATTACCTTTTTTAGTGATCTCTTGCATTACGACAAAGGATGTAAGATATTTACAACCTAGTGAAAGTCTTGTAATTAACGAGGAAGGTCTTGTTCCCTACAATATTCCTATTTACAGGATCACCAAAAATGATATCCTTAACCTTAATATTGTGACTACTCCGAAAGGAGATGCTGCACAGTTTTACTCTGCTTATAATACATCAGCAGCAGGAGCCGGTACAAACTCCAGTGCCATAGCAGGAGGAAGAGTAGGAAGTACAGGAGGTTCCAGCTTTGGAGGAAACATTAATTTTTATTTTAATGGGTTAAAAGTGGATGGCAATGGTGATATTAACGTGTTTGGAATCGGTTATGTAAAGGCCGAAGGAAGAACACTGGATGATGTTACCAAAGAGATCCAGAATAAAGTCAATGAAAACTTCCAGGAAGGAAAATCCGAAGTAAGATTAAATACAGATGGAATCACCTACTATATCCTGGGAGATGTAGAAAGTACAGGACTTTCCGGTGAAAAAGTGGCGCATAAAAATACGCTTACTATTACTGAAGCTTTGGCTATTAACGGAGGGCTAAACAGAACCGTTGATAGAAAAGACGTGGTCATTCATAGAAAGCTACCGGAAGGAATCAAGATTGCAAAAATAGACCTTACCCGTGAAGATCTTATGAATTCTCCTTATTACTACTTACAAAACGGAGACGAAATTTACCTGAATACAAGAAAGAAAAGCTTGAACGGATTCGGAAAAGATCCGATTCAGACATTACTTACCAGTATAACGGCGATTACAACGGCATTAACATTATATACAATCCTACAAAGACTTTAATCCATGATTCCAGGAAAAGATACACAAGTAGGAAAAAGCGAAACCCCGAAGGAGAAATTTGGGTCGTTCGCATTGTTTGATATTGAACATTTTTTAAGAAGAATACTTAAAAATTGGTATTGGTTTGTTTTTATGCTGTTTCTTGGGTACGGCATATCTTGGGTCTACAGTAAATATTATGCACAAAATGTATATGCTTCCGATTTATCGTTAAGTATATCCAATAATACATCCAGTTATTTTACCCCTAATCAGTCTATTAACTTCATTTGGGGACAAGGTGGGAATTCCGATGGAGTCTATCTGAAAAAAATGCTCCTTTCCAGATCTCATAATGAATTTTTGGTTAAAGAGCTGGGACTTTTTGTTAACTACTCAACAAAAGGATTGATTAAATCCACTTATCTCGATAAGAATGACTCTCCCGTATTTTTAGAGATCGACAAAAAGCATCTTCAGCAAATCAATTACCCGATTACATTAGTTCCTAAAAATCATGGAACATATGAAGTCGTGCTTCCTGAAGAAGGACAATCCACCAATCTGTATAGCTATGAGTCTGAAGGATTTCAGAATATAAACACATACGGCAGACCTGCCAATAAAATCATAAAGGTTAATGAATGGTATACCTCTCCTAATCTTAGGTTTAAACTGGTTCAAAATCCTTCTACTCCTGACATTAAATTAAGTAATATTATTGTCAATCTTAGTGCTGTTAATCAAAGTGTAAACGATATTGTATCTACTGTAAATGTTGACTTTGATAAGGAAATTTCTACCATTATGATCATTACTAAAAAGGGGTATAACCTTAACAGTACGGTGAATTTCCTTAATAAATCGGTGGCAGAACTTCAGAAAAAAAGACTTGAAGATAAAAATGTAGTGAATAAAAACACGGAAGCTTACTTACAAGGTAATCTTGATGTTATTCGTAAGAAATTAGATTCCAGTGCTGCAGTCCTTAATTATCTGAAAACTTCTGAAAAACTGTACAATATTAAAGACAGAGATGAAAAGTCTTTAGATAAGATTAAAGATCTTGAAGCTAAAAAAGCCGACATTGTAAGCAAAATAAGTTCATTAAATAATATCAAAAACACTCTTCAATCCAGAGATTTTGATAAAATGATCGCTACCAATGCAGCCGGTTTTGAGGATGGCTTTTTCTCAGCTTCTGTAACTGAACTTAAAGCATTGTATGCGAAAAGAGCTGAAATGGCTGCCATTTACAAACCAAGTTCTGAGCCTATAAAAGAAGTGAACCGACTTATTAATGAGGCAAAGACAGGATCTTTCAACAGTTTGAGAGGCTACTATACAAGATACTATGATGAGATTAATAAAATAGATCGCGAAGTAGCTCAGGCAAACCTCGATTTATCCTCATTCCCGGAAAAACAAAGAAAGTATCTGGATGCAGAGAGAGGCTACAATATGATTGAGGCTACCTATAACAGCTTGTTGGGAAGACAGAATGAAACTCAGTTGAACACAGCTACCAAACAATCGGATATCACGGTTATTGACCCCGCCAAAAATTTAGGCCAACGACCAATTAGTCCAAACATAAAAATGGCAAAAATTGCTATTATCTCCGGCCTTTTACTTTTACCGATACTGTTTATTTTAATAGGCGAAATTCTGGATAACAAGATCAGAAATATCAAAGAATTACTGGGAGCTACAAGAATTCCGCTTCTTGGTGTTATCGGAAACAACAGCAATGAAAATATGCTTACTGTACTGGAACAGCCGAAATCTTCAGTTTCAGAGGCCTTCAGAGGAATCAGGGCAAGTGTCAGATTCCTGATGGAAAGCCAGGATGAAAAAGGAAAAATCATTCTAATAACCTCTTCCATTGGTGGAGAAGGAAAAACATATATCTCTATCAATTTGGCTTCAGTACTTGGGTTAAGTGATAAGAAAACAATCCTTCTAGGAATGGACCTTAGAAAACCTAAGATCTTTGGTGATTTTAAAATTGATAATCAATACGGTATTTCAAACTACCTTACAGGAGAAGTGGGAATTGATGACATCATCAATAAAACAAAAATTCCAAACCTTGATGTGGCGACATCAGGACCAATTCCGCCTAACCCTTCCGAACTTTTGATGAGTCAGAGAAATATTAATTTTATACAAGAATTGAAAGAAAAGTATGATTTTATTATTATAGACTCTCCACCGGTTGGTTTAGTTGCAGATTCATATGAATTGATGAAATATTCCGATGCCAATATATATGTAGTCCGTCATGAATATACAGAAAAGTATATGCTTAAAATGATTACGGAGAAGTACCATAACAATGAAATTGGCCATTTAGGACTTGTATACAATGACTATAATGTAAAACAAGGCTATGGGTACGGCTATGGGTATGGTTACGGCTATGGGTACGGTTATTTTGATGAAGATAAAAACTATAAAGAACCTTTATTAATAAGGATAAGGAATAAAGTACAGACAATATTTAATAAAAAATAGAGCCTTAAACCCTCATGTAATGGGGGTTTTTTCATAATATGGGTATTTTCAATCTGTGAAAAAAAGAATATTTTTGCCACTTTGCCGTTTACTTTATAACAAATTATGTTTTTTTGTTTATTTTTAACTAAACATTAAGATTATCATTAATATAAAAATGTTTTATATTTGCAAAAATTAAATTTTAAAATAACCATAAATCCATATTCTTTTATGAATAAAAAATTATTGTTTAGCTTCCTTGCCTTCCTCGGAGTGGTGAGTGTTAAAGCACAAAGAAACGAATTGGGAGTTCGTCTAGGTATGAGTAACCTAGTGGGAGATGTAGGAAGGACAAATTATATTTTACAGAAGCCGTTGGATTTAAACAGAGTGTCAGATTGGGGGATCCCATTTTATGGAGGGTTGTTATACAGATTTAATTTTAACCCGCATCAGACCGTTAGATTGGATTTAGGATATAACCAGATTCAATTTAGTGATAAAGCTGCGAAAGAAGAATACAGAAGAAATAGAAACTCATACGGGAAAAATAACGTATATGAAGCAAGTTTAATGTTTGAATACAACTTTTTCCCCGTAAATAATGAGCAGATAAGTATGGTAAGCCCATATATTTTTGGGGGGATTGGTGCTTTAATGTTTGATGCTCCAAAAGCAAATCTTGTTAATGATTTTAGAAGAGATGCAGACGGAGTGGCACAAGCTCCAATCAATGAATTGGATTTTAAAACGACCACAGAATATTCATTAGGAAAAAAAGTTACTATGCATATTCCTTTTGGTGTTGGATTAAAGTACAAATTTAATCATACTTGGGCTATATTTGCAGAAGCTACTTTTAGATATACCCTGACTGATCAGTTAGATCATAGCCAGATCTTATCTAAAGATGTAAAATCTTCGTTTAATGCAGATATTTTAGATCCGGCTACCGGTGGCTCATTATTGCAATCAGGAAATTATTACGCGGTTGCAAAAGAAAGAGAAGAGGAGTTTGTAAAAAAGAGAAATATTGGAGATACTAAGTCTAAAGATTGGATGAATACATTTAGCTTAGGTTTAACTTTCTCATTTGGAAGGCCTCCATGTTATTGTGATTAATTAATATGTCGTTGATTAAAGATAAAATAAATTCTGAGAATTTACCAAAACACGTGGCTATCATTATGGATGGCAATGGAAGATGGGCAAAATCTCGTGGCGAAGAAAGAACTTTCGGTCACAAAAATGCCATTAATGCAGTAAGAAATGCTATTAATGCTTGTAATGAGGTCAATATCCCTTATTTAACATTGTATACATTCTCTTCAGAAAACTGGAGCCGTCCAACTGAAGAAGTGAATACACTTATGAACTTGCTGGTAGAAACCTTGCTGCTTGAAGCAGAAGAAATCTTTAGCAAAGGATTAAGAATGCATGTTATAGGGAACCTGGAAAAATTGCCTCCTTTAGTAAAAGAGCAATTACAGCGTGTGGTAGAACTAACAAAAGAAAACACAAAAGGTAACCTTGTATTGGCAATTAGCTATGGTTCACAAAACGAAATACTAAATGCTGTAAAAAATATCAGTTCCGACGTAAAGGAAGGAAAAGTAGAAGTAGAAAATATAGATGAGAAATTATTCGAAAACTATCTCTATACAAAGGACTTTCCTCCTGTAGATTTACTGATCAGAACAAGCGGCGAGATAAGAATAAGTAACTTCCTGCTTTGGCAGATTGCTTACGCCGAATTACAGTTTTTAAATGTCTTGTGGCCGGATTTCACCAAAGATATTTTCTTCCAGTGTATTGTTGATTATCAAAACAAAGAAAGAAGATACGGATTAACCGGCGAACAGGTACAAGGCCAATAATATTTAAGAAAAGAAAGACTCGATAAAATGAAGTTTAGACTATTACCCATCATTATGTTTGCTGCTTCTGCACATTTTTATGGACAAGTAACTCCACAGGACAGCACAAAAGTAAGTAATGCTGTACACACAGAAAATGAGGTAGGAACTTATACACTTAAAGACATCGTTGTAGATGGGGTAAAAAAGTATACACCAGCTCAGATCTTACGATTTACAGGTTTGGCTAAAGGGGAAAGCGTAGATATTCCAGGTCAGAAAATCAGTAATGCCGTTAAAAAGCTTTGGGATACCCAATCTTTTTCTGAAGTGGAAGTATACGTACAAAGTATTGATGGCCAGACTGTAGTCCTGAGATTTTACCTTCAGGATTTAAAAGAACTTGGGGAAGTTAAATTCACAGGAAAAGGGATTGGTAAGTCTAAAAGCGAAAAGCTTGCTAAAGACAACAACCTGAAGCCTGGAACAAAAATTACCCAAAACCTTGTTTCAAGTCTTAAAACAAACGTACCGAAAGACTACATCAAAAAAGGTTTTTCAGACGCTAAAATTACCATCCAGGATAAAGTAAATGCAGGAGACCCTGCTTTGGTAGACTGGACAATTAATGTGGATAAAGGGAAAAGAATTAAAATTGACCACATTGAGTTTGAAGGTAATCAAAGTGTTTCAGATAGTAAACTTAGAAAGAAAGCTTTCAAAGAAACCAAACAGAGACGTTTCGGTATCGGTGGAATTTTGAAATCTTCAAAGTTCATCGAAGACAAATACCAGGAAGATAAGCAAAGTCTTATCAGCTACTATAACTCTTTAGGATACAGAGACGCTAAAATCGTTTCAGATTCAGTTTGGAGAAATAAAAAGAACAATTACGAAATCAATGTAAAATTGAATGAGGGTAAAAAGTATTACATCGGAGACATTACGTTTACCGGAAATACAGTCTATTCTACTGAATATTTACAGAGATTGTTAGGATATAAAAAAGGAGACATTTACGATGCTGTAGGATTCAACAAAAAAGTTGGTGAAGATGGTGGTAAAGAAGATGATTCTGATATCAAGTCAGTATACATGAACAATGGTTACCTTTTCTCCAATGTAACACCGGTTGAAAAATCTGTCAATGGAGATGCCGTAAACCTAGAAGTTCGAGTTAACGAAGGTGAGCAGGCAACATGGAATAAAGTGACATGGCAAGGTAATACCACAACCCATGACCATGTTATTCTAAGAGCATTAAGAACTAAACCGGGAGAGCTCTTTAAAAAGACGGAAATCAAAAGAACATACTTCGATTTAGCAGGTATGCAGTTCTTTGATCCACAACAGGTAGGTCAGGATATTCAACCTAACCAGCAGGATAATACAGTAGATATTAACTGGAAACTGGTAGAAAAAGGATCCTCTCAGGTTCAGTTACAGGCAGGTTACGGTGGTAACAGTTTTATCGGAACTTTAGGGTTAACTTTTAATAACTTCTCTTTAAGAAACTTCCTTAAATTTAAAGACTTTAAACCTGTTCCACAGGGAGATGGTCAGACTTTCTCCATTCAGGTTCAGGCGGGTCAGTACTTCCAGAACTACGGGGTTTCATTTACTGAACCTTGGTTATTTGGTACTAGACCAACAGCTCTTTCTGTAAGTTTAAATAACTCCAGAGTAAAATATAGAGATCAGTACGGAAGCGCTCAGAAACTTAATATTTTCTCAGCATCAGTAGGTTTAAACAGACTATTAAACTGGCCGGATGATTATTTCTCATTGTATACAGGGCTGCAATTCCAGAAATATGACTTCAATAACTACCCGTTTCAGTTTGGGGATGCTACAGAATATAACGGTAATGCCAATAACTTTAGTATCAACTTAGGATTAAGCAGAAACTCTGCAGGTATCGACCCTATATTCCCGACTGTAGGTTCAAACATTGAACTTTCTGCAAAATTAACTCCACCATATTCCTTGTTTAGCAACAAAGATTACTCTAAAATGTCACAAATTGACAAATATAAATGGATGGAGTTCTACAAAATCAAGTTTAAAGCAGATGTATATAATGAAATTGTTGGAAAATTGGTGTTGAGATCTTCTGCGGAAATGGGATTCATGGACGGATATAATAAAAACCTTGGAGCACCGCCGTTTGAAAGATTTTATGTAGGAGGTACCGGTTTATTCGGAGGTAGATATGACGGTAGAGAATTGATTCCTTTAAGAGGATACGACAATGCAAGTACCTATGGTGGTGAAAATACAGATATCACTCAGAAAGGAGGGGGAACAATCTATAACAGATTTACCTTAGAACTTAGATATCCGATCTCTTTGAACCAAACAGCTAAAATTTATGCATTAACATTTGCTGAAGGTGGTAACGTATGGAACTCATGGGGGAACTATAACCCATTCCAGTTGAAAAGATCAGTTGGGGTAGGGGTAAGAGTTTATATGGGAGCCTTCGGATTGATCGGATTTGACTTTGCATACGGATTTGATAAAACACTAGGAGGAACTCCATCAGGATGGCAAAACCACTTCTTGATGAACCAATCACTATAATTAGATATATGAAGAACTTCAGAATAACTTTCGCTTTCCTGTTACTCTTATTTTTCGGGCTCAGCAATGCTCAGAAAATCGGAGTAGTAGATACTAATGAGATTTTAAATAAATTACCTCAGTATAAAGAAGCCGAAGCAAGATTAAATTCTCAGATCGATACATGGCAGTCTGAACTTCAGAATCTCCAGTCAGAGTACGAAAGAAAAAAAGCGGCTTTTGAAAGTGAAAAAGTATTATTGATAGGAGATCAGCTGAAACTCAGAGAAAAAGAGGTAATGGATCTTGAGAAGAATGTAAAAACCACTACCAGCCTACGTTTCGGAGCCAATGGGGAGATTACAAAACTGAGAACAAACCTCGTCCTTCCTTTTCAGGATCAGATCTGGGAAGCGATCAAAACAATGTCTGAAAAAAATGGCTTGGGCATAGTTCTTGATAAAAGCAATAACATTAGTGTTATTTTTCTCCAGGGAAAATATGATTATACAGAAAAAGTATTGACTATTTTGCTCAAAGGAACAGATAAGAAAGAAAAAACTAATAACAAAGGCAAAAAGTAATAATAAATTAACTTTTGCTTAAATTTAAAATCTAAAAACAAATTAAATTATTTATTTACCAATTATGAAAAAATTAAGTGTATTATTTGCAGCAGTGATGATGGTTGTGTCTGTAGGTATGGCAAAAGCTCAAAAAATTGCTACTTTAGATGTAATGGGAGTTCTTAATGCAATGCCGGAAAAGAAAAAAGCAGATGCTGATCTTAAAACATTCTTAGATACAAAACAAGCTGAGATTAAAAAGAAAGCTGATGCCGGTCAAGCTAAATTAAAGCAATACAGCGAAGAAGCTCCTAAGAAAACTGCAGAAGAAAACAAAGCAAGAGAAACTGAATTACAAAAGATTCAGGAAGAAATCGCTCAAATGCAGGATAAAGCTCAAAAAGATCTACAAGCTAAGCAAGATGTAGCTTTCGGTCCAATTGAGAAGAAATTAAATGATGCTGTAGAAAAAGTATCTAAAGCTAACGGATATGAGTACGTTATGGATGCTAACTCTCCTGCATTCCTTTATAAAGCGGGTGCAGATGCTACTGCAGCTGTGAAAAAAGAATTAGGAATTCAATAATTTCAGCAAATTAACAAAGATTTATAAAACCAACCACCTCTTTTAGAGGTGGTTTTTTTATTTTTGCGGAATGGAAAAAGAAGTATCAACCACGGTAAAAGTTAGGTTTAGCGATTGTGACCCCATCGGACATTTGAATAATGTAAAATATCTTGATTACATGTTCAATGCAAGAGAAGACCATGTTGAAACATTTTACGGGTTTACCTACGAGGAATATACCAAACAGACAGGTTGTACCTGGATTGCAATTCAGAATGAAATTGCTTACTTAAAAGAAGTAAAATACAATACCCAGGTCGTGATCAGCAGTAAAACGATCGATATACAGGATAGAACCGCAAAAGTAGAAATCCTAATGAAGAGTTTAGATGAAAAAACCATTCATGCAGTACTTTGGGTGACTGTAATATATTTTAATGTAAAAACCAGAAAATCTGAAGTTCATCCCGAAGATATTAAAGAAACATTTCAGAAATTCTACGTAGACCTCATTCAGAAAGATTTTCAGTCAAGAGTGAAATTTCTCAGATCTCAGAATGCAAAGAATTCTTAAATAAATTCGTAATTTTAAACTAATAAATTTAAATGAAAAAAATACTAGTAATAGGGAGTAACGGCCAGTTAGGAAATTGTATAAAAAAACTTTCAACTGACTTTGAAAACCGATACGAATTTTTATTTACAGAGTCAGCAACTTTAGATATCACAAGCGAGGAACAGGTCAATGATTATTTCTATGACCATAAACCGGACTTTTGTATCAACGCTTCAGCATACACCGCAGTAGATCTTGCAGAAAAAGAGACAGATAAAGCATTTGCTGTAAATGCAGAAGGAGTTGCACACTTGGCTCAGGCTTGCGCAGACTATAAAACAGTACTCATCCACGTATCTACCGATTATGTTTTTGACGGTGATACCAATCTTCCCTATTCAGAAGATGATTTTACAAATCCAATAGGAGTTTATGGAGCTTCCAAAAGAAAAGGAGAAGAACTTGCCCTGGAAATTAATCCTAAAACTATTATTCTTAGAACATCATGGCTGTATTCAGAATTTAATAAAAATTTTGTCAAGACCATGTTGAACCTGTTCAGCCAAAAAGATGAGCTGGGGATTGTTGCAGATCAGTATGGGCAGCCGACCAATGCCAACGATCTTGCCGAAGCTATCATGGATATCATCGAAGCACCCAATAAAACCTTTGGGATTTTCCATTTTTCAAACTATCCGGAAACAACATGGTTTCAATTTGCAGCAAAAATTGCAGAGTTTTCAAAATCATCCGTGAAGTTGAATCCATTAACTACAGAACAATACCCAACACCCGCAAAAAGACCGGTAAGAAGTACAATGTCTCTCGATAAAATAGAAGACACTTATAAAATAGAACCTAAACATTGGGAAAATAGCCTTGAAGAATGTATTGAGCTGCTTTCACAACAATAATAAATATGAAAAATTTAGCAATCATCCTTTCCTTCATTTGTACACAATTTTTGAGTGCGCAGAATGTGTATCTCAGCAAAGTAGAAAAAACAAATGATAATAAAGATAAGTTTCTCTATCAAAAAGATGAATCAATAACTGATGCTGTTTATTTAGGAGAAGTGGAAGTTCAGGGTTTTTCAAAAGATGATGCTACAGTCTTTTCATTAATATATAAGAAAGCAAAAGAAATTGGGGCCAATACTTTTGCATTAAAACCTTTTGAAAATATAGATGGCACACCACAACCATTTAACCCTGCCAATTACAAAATGGCATTATATTATACCCCAATGAACAAGCAAACCTTTCAGAAAGGGGAAATGTACATATTTGCTTCTTCAGAAAAAGATCAGAAAATAAATATCAATAAAAAAAGATATAC